>NDGN011363862.1:0-10854 GCA_002564285.1 Tympanoctomys barrerae | reverse complement strand
CATTTTGTATCTGTATATGCAGAATAGTTAGGATACATATACAGCTACTTTCGCTTAATTCAACGAGAAGAAAGATTTGTACTAATAGTGTTTGGACAGGATATTCTGTCTGCATCTTATCCTATAGATAACCACTAAGATGATAACAATGTACAATATATTAATTATTGAAACTGTCCTAAATCAGTTTTGAGACTATCTCATTGATATTTGTTTCTCAATAAAATAAAAATAATTAGATAATAAAAATCACATTAAAATAAAGATTCCATAATCAGTATTTTAGTCCTCCATTTTGCTTCAATTAATCTACTCCTTAGTTTGACAAATCTTTTCTGGAGATGTATGTGCAGAGACTGTGTTCAAGATGAAACAGTAAACTGTGGCACATGCTTACCCTGGAGCAGTTTAAATATTCTCATAGGGAAACCAATAATAAATCTAAAATAATACTGCTGATCATATGTTACTGTAACATAGAGGATGGCGAGGGACAACTGCTAGTACCTAAAAGATGAAAGGAAATGGCCCAGCATTTGAGTTCTAAGTTCTGGCCTTGCCTAATTTTCTACCTTCACTTCATGCTTCTCTACTTCTCTACTTCCAGGGTCTTCAGTCACAATCTAGGTTCTGTCCTTTCATCGTTTTGAAGAGCCTTTAATAATTTCAATTCTATAAAGTATGATAATCTTTATCTTTCCTGACAGTGTGTCTGGTTTCTGTACATATGTTTTGCTTAATTTTGTAAGATTTTCTAGCCCTGGAATGCACTTTTTCAGTCATCATTGGAGAACAGGGACCTAAACACAATTGTTTTTTTAACATAAGTAAATATGAAGATATAAGCAACTACTTGGGACTCCTGTTAAATCTGTTAGTTTTGCTGAGCAAGCTGAAATATGAATAAACACTTATTAAAATGTAAAATTAACTATTTTAGCAGTAATATCACCATTATAGATTATATTAAATTCTAATGGGTTAATTGGCTTTTCAATAACATATAAAGTATAAGTTTTAATAAATTCTTTTCTGGCAGAGTAAGAAAAGTAAGTCTTTTTATACATTTTTCTAAAATTTTTAAGTTTTAATCTACTAGAAGCAATTTCATGGTAGTGTACCTTGCCCACCCTGCTGACGGGCCAAGAGCAAGCCATCTGCCCTTTAACTGGATATTCTTAAGGTCCAACAGGCCACATGTGGCACCACGTGAGCTCTGCAGAATGCAGGACATAGAAGAGGAGCCACAACTCAGTAGGACAGCCTTAGGCAGAGGCATCAGGTGTCTCCATGCAATCTAGCAGGAGTGCAGGTGCCCAGAAGTGAGACTACCAAGTAAAGAGGAGAGTCACCTCATCTTGGAAGCCTCAGGTTGCATGGGAATCAGTATCCCTTCCCACAACCCTGAACTTAACTTCTGGAGGATTATAAAAAGACTTTCGCACATTAAGGAAAGATGCCAATTGTGCTTTCAATGAGACACATCATTTTAGCCACAATCTCTCCAGTCCCGAACTCATTTTTACTTTTGAACACACTTGCAACTCCACCTTCATCTAGTTGCCAAAGCATGATGAGGCTAGAAGACAAGATAATTTCCTCTTAGAAAAGACCAAGTTTTAGGGCCAGCCTGATAGCTCAATGGACTAAAGTGCCTGCTTAGGCAGAGCGTAGCAGCTGGGGTTCAATCCCAGGTATGCCATGCTAGCCCCACGTGCTGAGACAGCGATTGAGACTGTGTGTGGCGGCACGCACCTGCAATCCCAGCACATGGGAGGCTGAAAACAGGAGGATCATTTCGAGTCCAATCTATGTAGTGAGACCCTATAGACCCTGTCCTACAATACAGGAAAAAAAATGACAAGACAAAGTTTTATTGCAGGTAATAATACAGTTTTATTTCCTCTCCTAGAAGAGTAAATTGTATCAGCACCATTAGCTGGGCAGAGAGTTCTGTTATCATTGATGTTCAATGAACCTGACACACAGAAAGTTTCCATACAAATATGAATTTGTCTGAGCATTCTATATACTTCCATTGATTTTATTTGCCATATTTATACTATTTCTACATTTTATTAATTCTTATAGCTTTATTATGTTTTTGTAACTCATAGTGCCAAATACCCTGCTACCACACACGTATACTGCCTTCTTTTTCTAATATAGTTTTGCCTATTCTTGACTATCCCAAGTGAATTTTTTTAAAGTAGCTAATAAAATCCCAAGTACACATAAAGAACTTTGTAATTTTTATAAAATTTACTTTGTAGTTTAAACTTGGAATAATTGATATTTTTATTATATTAAGTTTTATATCCCTTAATATGGTATAGCTACCTATCAATAGAAACTATTCACACCTTCTCTTAGATTTACTCCTAGATACTTTCAGCTAACATCATTGTAAGTGTAAGAACATAGTTAACCCCTTATATTTGCTAAGTACTGAACAACTAAAAGCCACATTTTTGTATCTAGTATTTTATATATTTTATCCTAATGATTTCATTATGGTTTCTTCTTCAATCCATAAGTTTAGAGCTATATGTCTTTAACTTTCACATATACATTTCACCTTTTCTGATTGACTTCTAGCTTTATGTGAGAACAGGCAGTACATAAAAATTATTTTTTTATGAGTTAGTACACGGAAAATATTTATAAATGATCCATCTTTGCTTGAAATGAATGTGTTCTCTAAATTTCACACAAGTTATGTTTAATTTGCTAATTTTCTTATTTCACTCTGTTGCAGAGACAAAATATGTGCTCTCCCCAAATTAAGGAAGACGTATTTAGCTCCTGGTTTGTGGAGGTTCAGTCCATAATCAGCTGGCTCCAAGGCAGGGTGTCATGGCACAAGGACAACACTTCAAGGCAGCAGAAAACAGCAAAAGCAGCAAGAGCAAAAAGGGGAGGGGAGGCCAGCCTCTTTTCCTCCCTTATATTATACATCAGCTATGTGCCCACATTGTGCTCTCCTCTTCCATAAGCTGAGGATGTTTACCAAGGATGGATCCTGGCCACTTTATGGATCATTTAGTTGAACTCTAAACCTCTCAGGTTAGGGCTGGAGAAGATAGCTCGGTAGTCTAAGTGTCTGCCTGGCAAATGCAAGAACCCGAGTTTGATTCCTGGTACTACATGCCATGCTGACCCTGAACCAGCCACCGAAACTGAGCATGGTGGCACACACCTGTGATCCCAGGGCTGGAGGTGCTGAGACAGGAGGACAGCTACAAGTTTAAGCTGTGTAGTGAGACCTTGTATCAAATAAATAAATAAATAAGATTTAAATTTCTCAGGTTGACATAATAAACATTCTAGAATGGTAAGGTTATATCCTTTTAACCCCAAGATGTAAAATTGATGAATTGTTTAGTTAAGCTTCTAGACTCAAGTTGACATAATATATCAACCACAATAAAGTATCTGATCTATTATTAAAAAAATTCTTAAGTAATCCGCTCTCATAGTGAATTTAGCAATTTCCTCCTGTAATTCTTTTCAAACAGTAGTCACCCTCATCCATGGTTTTGGTTACTTGCAGTAAACTGTAATCCAAAAATATTAAATGGAGAATTGCAAGTTTAAACAATTCAAAAGCTTTAAGTTACACACCACTTTAGGCAACATAGTGAAAGCTCATGCTCTACCATCCTAGCCCATTGGGGTGGTGAATGGTCTATCCCCTTCTCCTCTATCTCCACAAGGGGTATGGATATGTTACCTGCCTTCTCATCCATTAGTAGCCACCTGTGTTATCAGATCAACCATAACCACATAATAAGTATTGTATTCAAGTAACTCCAATTTTACTTAATAATGGTCCCAACATACGAGAGTAATGATTCCAGCAATGATTCTGGCAATTCAGTCACTGATATCTACATTTCCTCACAAAGCCTCATGCACTCACAGGGAGGGCTTTACTGGATTACTCTATTGGCTGGTTTGGTAAAGTTCTAAGTACGGATGATAGATTTGCTGAAGAAAGAACACCCATTTGACAGAGAATGGCACCAATCAATAGGCTTCTCCCTGAATAGAATAACAGGGGAAAGGAGAAGGAAGTCTTAACTACCTCCTACCTGCTACATTATGGACTATTTCCTCTCTTCCATGTCCAGAACCCTGGAGCCAGATGACAACAAATTGAAACCTCTATAAACTGTGAGTTTAAATAACCTTTCCTCCTTTAACTTGTGTGTGTCAGATATTTTGTCCCAGTAACAAAGTGCCAGACAATGGCCATGTAATCTTTATCAAAATTTTAATGAAAATTTTCACAGAACTACAAAAAACAATCCTAAATTCATATGAAACACAAAAAACCCAGAATAGTCAAAGCAAACATAAGCAAAACAAAGAAGGCTGGAGGCATCATAACATCTAGTTGCAGATTATATTAAATGCCATAGTAACAAAACCAGAAAGGTCTTGACATAGAAAGACCTGTAAACCAGTGGAATATAGCAGAAGACACAGGAAAAAAAGCCACACACTTGCAGCCATTTGACTCCTGACAAAGAGGCCAAAAAATATTACAAAAAAAAGGACAGGTTTTTAAATAAATAGTGCTGGGAAAACTATGTAACAATATGTGGAAGACTGAAATTAGATCCCTATATCTCACCTTATATAAAACCAATTCAAAATGTATCACAGACCTGAAACTTTGAAACTGCTAAAAAAAAAAAAAAAAAAAGCATAGAGGAAAAACAATTAAAATCATACATACAGCCAGAGACTTACTAAATAGGATTCTAATAGCACGAGAAACATAACCAAGAATCAATAAATAGGACTTCATCAAATTAAAAAGTCTCTGCATAGGAAGGGAAATAATCAACAGAGTAAAAAGAAGAATAGATGGCAATGATTTTTTCCCATTCTATAGTGTTCTACAGCACAGTCACAAAACTATGATTGAAAACAATATTTCAAAATTGCTAACAACAAAGATTTTGAGTTTTTCAACACAAAGATCTACATCTGAGATAAAAGATATGCCATGATCTTATTGTCACATACTACATCCATGTACTGAAATGTTACACTGTACTTCACAAACATGTATAATTATTGTCAATTTAAAACCATAGTTTCATAAATAAAGAAAGAAAAAACTATATAATGAGGTTGTTAAGATGTATAGTCAGAACAAATCTTCTATCCATGTGTTACAGTTTGTGTTTAGTTGTCCCCCGCAAAGCCTCATGCAGTCATGGAGTACACCTCTAGACTTTGTGATTAATTCCTGATCCAAGACTGAGATTATGAGTCTGAGTACTAATGGGATCATGGATGTTAGTGCTACACCCAGCCAGGGGCAGACAGCCTGAAGGCAATATGAGGAGAGAGACTTGCTCTCTGTTGCCATTGTTGCCCCTACTCTTCCCATTTGCTCTTGCTATTTTCTGCCATCATGAATTGTTGCCCTCTGCCATGTGGAGCCAGCCAAGTCTGGACTGAAACCTCCAGTGACTGTGAGCTAAATTAACCTCTCATTCTTTCATTTTGGGTGTCAGGTATTTTGTCCCAGCAATGAGAGAAGAATAACTGAGACACCATGAGATTATAAAGGAGGAAAAATAAATTCATTGCTTTTTATATTGGTGTTCTTATTATTAATTATTGCTTTTAATTTCTCAAGGCACTTAACTTATAAATTAAACTTTAATATAAGTATGTATTTATAGAGAAAGCAGTATATTCAGATACTCTTTGACTTATTGTACGGTTATGTAAGAAGTAACTTAAGGTGGGCTATTTTCAAGTACTTAACTCTAGAAAGTTACTACATATAAAATTGTCAAGCAGCCTGTGAACAAGACAAAGGTCATGCAACTGAAAGACTCCTAAACAAATGGGATATCAGAGGAGGAACGATAACCTTTGTTGAAAAGTGTAGGTTTGAGCGGTAAAGGGGGAAGAAGAAAGATTCATTTTCATGGTAAAGTAACTAAGGTTAAGTGGAGACATACTAAGTACAGAATACAGCCTCTAAAGAACAACACTGGCTTCTCAGAAAGTCCTAAAGTAAAGAACAGATAAAATTCAAACTCAAAAACAAGAGAGGGAACAGGAAACTTCCTTATAAAGAGATATTGAAACTTAGGTGATATCCCACACAGGCTGTTCCTTCCACAGTACTGAGCCAGTGAGAAACTGGAGGAAGGGACCTGCACACTAGGGATAAATGGCTTACTATAACTGCCCTGTGTATGCCTGCTTAAACAGTGGATATTCAGCCTTGCTAGAATGATAGTAAAAGTTGTACATTCACTGCTCTTTGTGTCTCAAAATCCATTCCTTGGGCCTGGGCAAGTAAAGGCATTTCTCACAGGTCATATATACCCTGGCAAAGCCATTATAATTTGAAAATAGTATGAGCAAAACAAATGCATCTGTACCCAGGTGTGGTGGTATACATCTGTAACCCCAGGTATCTGGGAGGTTAAGACACAAGGATCACAAGTTTGAGGCCAGGCTAGGTAATTCAGCCAGACCTTATCTCATATTAGAAGTTTTTTAGGGCTGGGGAAATAGCTCAGTCGTCTAAGCGCCTGCCTGTTAAGCGCAAGGATCTGAATTTGATGCCTGTTATTGTACGCTGTGATGGTCCCATAATCCTTGGCACACAGTGCCGGCCATAGAAACCAGGCATGTTGGTGCACACCTATAATCCCAGCACTGGGGAGGCTGATACAGGACAATCACTGAGTCTGAGTTGCATAGTGATACCCTGTACCAAATAATAAATAAAAGATTTTTTTTAAACTTTAACATTTTAAATAAAAGTTTTTTTAAAGGGTTGGAGGTGTATCTCAGTGTTAGTGCTTGTTTGCTATACATGTCATCTTGAGTTTGAACCCAATACTGGAAAAAAGAAAGCATTTCTACTGTACAGTGTAGTTATTCTGTACTTTTTGACTGTGTGGTTGATTGGGAGCTGTAATTCACTATGGCTATCCAGCATCATAAGAGAATAAATAAGGCATATTTCTATCCCCTTCCCCCAAAAATCAAACTTTTAAACACTATTTCTACTAAATGCACATTGCTTTTGCACAGGTGGAACCAATGTTAAGGAGAGGACCATCTGAATAGGGATTAGTACTGTCTATTAGTACATACAGTGTATGTTTTTGTTTTGCTCATACTATTTTCAAATTATAATGGCTTTAGTACTCTCTATTAGTACTGTCTATTATCACCCCGTGGAACCTAGAATGTACCATTCTTAGATAAAGTGAGACTACTCAACTGACTTATATATTCTGACACTGTATGTGCTATTGCGGAAAGGGTTAAAAGTGATGGGAGTAAGCAAAATGCAGGTGTTGGCTGAAATGACCTTGACTGCTGCCTTTCTGCAGAGAAACTGGCTATCCTCCCCGGGGAAGAAATGTTATATACACATAGCCTTGCATACACCGTGAGAATGTCCTTGGTTTTAGCCAGATGCAAAACACTCTGCTCTAAGACATATAGGCCAATTGGCACCAACCCACTTTTGTCTGAATACTGTACAAAAGAAAATAATGAAGTGGGTACAGTGTTGTGGTTTCTCTCTCCCTGCCAAAAGCTCTGTCTCTTTCAAGATCCTTTCCCAGAGGAGTCTCCATCTTTGGTGCTATCCTTCACCTTGCTGTAATGGTAATGTACTCCTGGACTATGCTCATGTCTACTGTACTTTTCTAATAAATTTACTTTCACCTATGTAAAATTATGCTTCGGGCTATCTCCCTAACCCATCTAATCATTTTTTGTAAATTAAATTTTTAGTATTATATAGGGACCTTTTATTGCCTAATGTCTCACGTTACCATAGCTACACTAACTCTTTTTAGTGTTTGTTTGGCATACAGACATTCCTCATTTAGTAATGTCCTATTCCTAAGGACATTAAATGAACTGGTCACTCAATGTGGAACTGTATACAGTATGCACATTTCAATATTCAGAACAAAGAAATGGTCAGAGGAAATTCTAACTTGATGACTTGCTTTAATTTGCATAACTCTTAAAGTATTGTTTATGTCCAACATTAAACCACAGTACTATAGTATGCAGCACAATCAGCAGAAATTATAGTATGATATTGTATAAGAAGCCATCATAGGCCACACTGACCCTCGTGCTTCTGCATCCTAAGTCCAAATACGGGTTGTAAGTCTGAGTGGCAGGTTGGTAAGTCTAAACAGTCATTAGATAGCTAGATCATTAAGTGAGGAATATCATATATATATATATATATATATATATAACATTTATTTATTTATTTATTTATTTATTTATTTATTTATTTATTTTGCGGGACCAGGGATTGAACTCAGGCCCTTGTCCTTGCCAGGCAAGCACTTATTCTACTGAGCTATCTCCCTGGCCCCCTTTTTAATGTTAAGATCAAGATTCTTAGCCTTTTGGCTAAGATTAAGTGTAGTAGGATTCTTGTTAATTCAGTATGAATCTCACTAATTCGTAAAGTGAGTGCTACAGAGCTACCTAACCCTGAACACTAGTTTATCATATCATTTTGTTAAGACAAGCTCCTAAAAATTAACTTTAAGATAATTAATATTAGTATGTGGACACTGTTAATAAAATGAGATGAGAAAAAGAAACGGGGCAGTATTTATCACATCAATAAAGCTCTCCCCACTCTTACAAGATACGTTTAAAAGGTGGATTCAAGTACACATCATTTATTTACAAAAAGTGACATCATCTGAAAAAGAAACCATAACACAATTCAAGTCTGAGACATTCTTTAAGTTACACTTTAGAATCAACTTGATTATACTTTGCAAAGAATTCAACTATTCTAGATGGCTGAACAGGCTCACATAAAAGTTTAAAATGACTCTGACTGAATAACATGATTGTGTTAGCAACATCAAGAAATAACAAAGAGAAATATAATTAAATATCAAGATGCCAGGTCATTTGGAAATTGTTTAATGGATCAAATTAATGCCTAATTAAAGTAAGGGTTAAATGGGTTTTTTTTTTTTCTGAAGAGGCTACCTTAACTCTTCCATTCTGCATACACCAAGGATTTATGAGAACAAAGTGAAAATGGTAGTACCAGGAGACAGAAGCCTGGCTTGTAGTCTTTTCTCCATGGCTATAGGGTTATATTATATGGAAAAAATACTTCAGCTTTCTGATTTTTTCACCTGTAAAATGAGTGTTAGGAATAAATTTTCTTACCTATCTTTAAATATAACCACTTGTAATCCTAGAGTCAAGAAAATTCCTAGGGAAGAGCATATCCAAAAAGATATCAAGTAGCTAAAATAAACCGCCTCATAAAATACTAAGAAAATCCTAATAAAATTATCTAATTTTCCCAACATACTTCCAAAACTTTTTAGCATTGTTCTAAAATATCTTATAGAAACCCAAACTTTAAAACATACCATAACTCATCCTAGATAGGCCAAAACTTAAAATTTAACAAGAAAACACAAAAACTAAAAATTTCAGAGACATGATGATGATCTTGACACGGCGACTTTACATATTACAGGGGTGTGGACAGAATCCTTCAGGAGAAAATAACCAAGCAGTATTTTTAAAACAGCATTCCTGCCAGTGGAAGCAGCAGCTGAACTGGGAAGTGAGAGGAGCAGGGCTTGCTCTGGGTACTGATGGGTTGACATATAGAAAGTGAGTTTGAGAGCAGCATTACTGAAAAAGTTCTGAAGTTCCCAATGACTGTATAAGAGGCCCTATAAGATGAAATTGAGTTTCCCTTTCTCATGCTCTGACCCTGGCAGTAACATCCCAGGAAGAGAATGTGTTGAAGATAGAAATCTGGCCAGGTATTCCACAGCCCTCTACTTTTTCAATGGATGGCACACTATACCATGTTATTGCTATCATAGAAAAGTCTACCCTCAATATACCTAACGGCGTTTCAAACTTCACTTAAATTTACTTTGTAATATAAAATAACGTACATAGATACCTAGTCCACAGAGATCTTGGTCAATGACACAGGTATCACCCACTATCACTAAGCAAAGGGCCCTCTCTTCTTTGTCTTACCTTCGATGAAAATGTCTTTTTCTTAATGAAGACAAATTCTCCTTGGAATCTAGATCTTCTATGTCAGACTCGTATCCTTTATGATCCTTTTCTGAATAATAAGAAAATATTTAAGTGGAGAGCACCATACAGAAATTGACATCTTAATAAGAAAAGCCAACCTATATGAGGGGAATTTTCATCTACTTTTCCTATTGTAAATAATCTCATCTTTATTTTCCATATTAATCTTCTTTGTCCCTGCTTCAAAACAAAACAAAACAAAACAAAATAAAAAATAGTTCTCTTGGCTTCCTTGGTTAGGATTATCCTTGGATAGTTGATAATAGGGCAATTCCTTCATTCCCCATTATTATATATTACTGAAGTACTCTTTAGATAATGAAAACTACAATATTCCTGATAAATGAGACATCAAAATATAAGATGAATGTTGAATTTTTTAAAATGTATTGCAGTAAAAGATACAATGCCATGAATGCCCTTCAAAATACCCCATTTAGCTTTGAACACATTTATCCTATTGTTCTTGCCACTTTTTGAAGCAGTTCTGGAAGTCCTCCTTCATGCTTTATGAGATGTGATAAACACTACAAGGAATACTGCTGCTCAGTGACACCCACAGGAAAAAGCAAGCTCACAGAAATATGGTGGGAGCTGGAGAGATAGCTCTGCAGTCTAAGTGCCTGCCTAGCAAGTGCAAAGTCCTGAGTTTGATTCCCAGTACCATATGCTGTGTCAGCCTTGGAACCTCAGGTGTGCTGTGCCAGCCCCAGAACCAGGCATGGTAGC
>NDGN011363853.1:0-11542 GCA_002564285.1 Tympanoctomys barrerae | reverse complement strand
TTAAGGGGCAGCAGGAAGGCTACAGTCTCAGTGGAGGGGTGATTCCCACAGATTTGCCCGTGAGCTCTTTGGTCTGCTTAGCACCTCATGTCCCTTGTCACCTGTGCCTCTTTCCCCAGTACTCTCTATCTCACTTCCAGCCCCACCCAAATAGGCGTCAAATCAAACTCCCATAATGCACTCCTCAACCTCATCATGTTTACAGTGACTCAGTTTTCCTGATTGAATGCTAACTGGTACATTCTTGTTCTCTGCTGAGACACAAGCAGAGCCTTCTTTGTAAGACTTTCTATTACAGAGCAGTCCCATCTACCAAGCACCCCAGCTTAGTTACTTTTTACTGGTTGCTGGAACAAAATACCTGACACCCAAAATGAAGGAAGGAAAGGTTTATGTAGCTCACAGTTTGTGGAGATTTTGTTCATACTTCTCTGGCTCCAAAGTAAGTGACAGCAGTTCATGGTGGCAGAAAACAATGAAGAGCAGAGGAGGAGCAGCAGCTGTGGCATCCATCAAGCCCCTCTCTTCCTTCTATGCTGACTGTGAAGAGCAAGTTCCTCTGAAGACTGGAATGTCTCCAAGGATGTGGGGCAGGGTGGCAGCAGGGAAGCCTCCCTCAACTCCTTTATATACACTTTTTGTGTTGCGTCATTCTGGGCCTGCCTCGTTGTGCCCTAGGGTGGAACCAATCATGCCCCAGGGTGGGTCCAACTGTACCCCAGGGCGGGCCCTCCATAGTCCAGGAACTGCTGCTTTCACATCAAATTAACACAATGTATCAACTACCACAACCCCATTCTCCTTGCTCTGTCTCACTCTACTTTAAAGTTTTCATCCATCCCTGCATGATATAGTATTGTCTATGTACTTGCCTGCCAAAAAAAAAACAAAACAAAAAAAACTTGTATTAATTTGTTTTGCATTTCTACAGAGAAATACAGGAGAGAGGCTAACTTTGTTTAAAAATATTAAAGGCTTATTTAGCTCCCAGTTTTGGAACAACAGAACCTAAGGTTGGGCAGCCCCAGTGGTTTGGCCCCTGGTGAGAGACCCGCTGTAGATGGTATTACGCCATGACACAGGCACGTCAGGAAGAAGGGGTCACACCTCCAGACAGACACAGAGATGTCAGGAGAGTCAGATCCAGGCTTCTAGAACAGCCTTCTCTCATGGGAACTCCAGGAGGGCAGCCTCCCCCCAGGGCAGCACCCCCAGTGGCCCAGGGCTTCCTACTGCTCGCTGTCTCTAAAGGCTGCACCACCTCCCAGTAGCCCCACCCTGGGCACCACATGCAAAGCGTCTCCAAGCCATGGCAGACCCTGATGAGCAGCCGCAGCACTCGGGACTCACAGCACTCAAGGACTTGCTGATACTCGAGGAGGCCTGACTTACATATATAGCCAATTGTGCATGCTTATATCTGGAGTATTGTGGCCAGAATGAGAATGTGCTGCAAGTGGAATATTGAATTCATAGTGTTTTCAATAAAGAAGAGATAGATTTTTAAGAAGAAAATTAAAGAAGGAAGTAGAAGAGGAAGATATGGTGGGGACAAAAATGGTGAGTGAAGAGAAGACGGTGGAAAATAAATGAGGGGAAGGAAGCGGGAGGAGAAGCACAGGAGAGGGAGGAGAAGAGTCGGAGTGTCATCTGATGATGGGCTCCCTGCCTTCCACAGGACATCTTGGGACAAGCTTATAAATGATTCTCCCACCCAGTGTGAATCCACAAAGGCTGGGCAAAGGCTGGGCAGGGAAAGCGATGCACACGGCCTTCACAGTCCTCAGCGAGGGCCCACATGGCGGTGTGCGGTGCCGATGCTACCTCGCCGTTATACCACGGCACCTGGCAAAGCAGATGCGCCATGAGATGAAAAAGTGGAGCCCTGTTCAAATCACATCGTGGCACTCCAGTTGGTCTGAAATTACAGTTTTAACTTCTAACTTGACCAACTTGTTCAAGTACCAAGTTAATAACGGTCCTTTTATCTATACCTCAATTTCATTCATAAACAGGCAGTTCTGTGATTTAGAATCAGGTACATGTAATAGTTCTATCATTTTATTGAATGTTTTCACCAGCCATTCTCTCATTATAGACAAATGATGAACTGCACAGCACATTGAAGTTATGCATTTTAATTCTAAACTCACTTTGGAATATTACTATACAAAGTAGAAGTTAAAGCATCAACGTGGTAATAATGCTAAATCAATTTATCCTATGAATGTCATGCATCTCTTCTCTGCATTGAGTAGCAGGTCACAGGCAACAGAACTGCAGTCTCATGCTTCAAATCAGTGGAGGAACCTCAGGGTTATCTTCGAAATATGGATCTTCCTCATATGGGGCAGTTTGGGGTTCGGGTCCCGATCTTCTGGATGGGTGCTTCTTCTCTTGAACTATGGAAGTCACATCAGGGAATGAATACTTGTTAGGATCCACTTCTAGTTTCTCAACCTGCTTTCCTCTGCAACAAAACAGATAAAGAGAAATGAATATCACATCATTTAAAATTAAGCTCCACATGCAGGTCTGATTCATTTCATTCACGAGTCGCGTCTCTAGTTGCATCCATTTACCTTGGTCTCCCTAGTGTAAGAACCTGGAAGAGCAGGTAAAACCCAAAAGGTACAATAGATACTGCGAAAGGGAAAGAAACTGTCCAAAGGGAATGGCCAACTGGGATGAGGGAAAAAAAGAAGGAAAGGGAAAAATACATATGCAGACACACAGGACAGCCTGGACAACTGTACTGCTGATTTCTACTATTGAAAAGTCTATTGAAAGGAACAGTTAATGCTTTTTTAAAAAAAATTTTTGAGCAATTGTGCATGCTCATATCTGGTAATCTGAACTAAGTTGAAGTCAACAATATCCAATGTAACAATCATTGCTGAATTCCTATCATTTTGTTTAGTGAAATTCTGTATCATTTCTAACACTATTTTTTTAACTATTTTTATTGTCTTAAAAAATAAATAAATGGAAAAGGTAAGGACACTAAAAAAAAATAATCAGTTCCAAAGAAATTCAACTCATTTGCTCATTTATTCCACACATGTTAGCAGGTGATATCTACATATTACAGAGACAAAAATAAGAGACTGCTCCTGGCTTTGATTAGAATCTTATAGAAGCATAATTTGGACCCATGGATAATAAAGTGTTAAGAAGTACTACAAGGTCTGCTGGTGCACAGGTGGTTGGAGCAGTCACCTGAGAGCCTCTGCTTACCTAAGAGATCCTTTTGACAGTTGAAGTGACACAGCAGGCAAGGCCCCACAGGCAGGGTCAGCAAGACTCACTCTAAGCAGGTATGACTCCTAATGTGACTCACCAGGCTTCTGGACCCTGGGGCTTCACACGGTCTGGTCTGCCATGCTTTGGCAGGGCATTTAGACTATAAATTCAGGTGTACAGCAAAGCTGAGTCCCCCAACTGCACCTCCCACTAGAACCTGCTCCTACTTGTTGCACCCAGGCCTTTCGCCAATAGCAAGAATAAAACAACCAGGCAGAACCGCATTAGCCAATGAGCCCCAATATCAAGGTGACAGAGAAAGCTCTATAGATGACACATGTCCTGGGCTGGGTTTTTGGCCATTGGTATTCCACAGGACTGAAGCTGCTGAGTGTGACATTCAGTCAAATTATTTCAGACTCAGTCTAACATCATTCATTTATTTCCTTGGCAGGTATATATTCATTGCCATTATATGCCAAGGGCTGCGACAGGCAACAGAGACAGAATAGTCAGTGGAAGAGACGAGGCTCCTGGTAACTTCTGAGTGGAACACCAGACACTGACAGAACATCTATCACAGCATTATGTGACTGCCTCATGATTAGCCAGTTTTCCTGTAAAACTGACACCTGGGAGACCAAGGGTTTGTCTTTTGCATCATGTATTCTTGGCATACAGCTGCACTGAATAAATATTTGTTGAATAAATGAAAAACTCTTATTGTTCTATTGGAGGAACTATGAGATTATGTTAGCAATTACCTCTGAGGTAAAACAAATCAAAATTGGTCTAATTTGGAACTCCAACTGATATCCTTAGACAAAAGTCCACCTGGGTTTCACCTTTTGTTGGGAAGAAAAAAGCTCAATTGTCTTTGGAGAATGTAAATTCTCCATTATTCTTGAAAAGTTTCGCCCTCATTCTTTTACCCTGCTTAGTTCTTGTGGGCATTTGAGGTTTTAATTTCTTTGCTAAAGAAAACTACAAAGTACTGTAGAGTGGTACCTCCATTCAAGAACACTTCTGCTTGTGAACAGTTTGGTCCACATTTTGCATTTGGCAACATTTTGCCTTTGCATGCCAACTCTGCATCTAGTGACAAACAGGACTGTGGCCATCTTTCCTGCATGGACATGAACATGGCCATCTTCTTCAGAATCATGAAAAGAGCTAACTTCATGAACCGAAGTACTGCCGAATACAAAGAACATAAAATAATGTATTCGTGAAGACCCTGACTGCACCTATGCACTGTGGCCCATTCTCTCGCTGCTTTGGTCTTGTCCCAAAAGTGATGAAGTGTGAAGTCCACAGACACAGTGATGAGAAATGAACCTAGTTTATTAGAGAAAAAAGAAAAGCTCTGGCTGGCCAAGAGTGGCTGCAAAGGAGGATGCTGGGTCAACACCCAAAGTCAGGGGTTTATATGTGCTTGTTGGGCTCCATTGGTGGGCATGTAAAAATGAGACATTGAAACAATATGATTGCCACTTTCAGCTAAGCTTCTGAGGTCAGGCTGAGCAGGCTTCTCTTCCACCTGAATTTCCCAGGGTTTATCTCAGTTGACCCAGGAACTTGTCCTTTGAAACCAGTTTTTAAAAACTTTAGGAGAATAGATCTCCCTTGCCTCTTTCAGTGAGCCCCTGTCCCTTGTGTTCCAATTTTCCCAGGGCTAACTTCTGCTTACTCAGGATCCTGTTCTAACTCTCCACCATCTGTCTTTTTTTCTGGTCTCAACACCATGATGCTACAGAAGAAGAAGATATCCACATGGGCTGTGTACCCCACACACAGGGGAAAAGAGGCTGAAGTGGAGATGCCCTGGAGGAAGGTCAAGAAAGAAGAGCAGCAGAAAGGGCACTCCAATGCTCCAGATAAACAACCGCTTCCCAGGCTGATCCAGACCCAGCCTTCTTCGCAGACACCTCTGCGCAGTGTTATGCAGACCTCTCTGCTGTGAAATGTAACAAAGTATATGGCTTCAGCTCTGACACCACTTAGCATGAATGCACTGCAAACCACTGTGCAGAAAAGGGTACACTTCGGGCCCAGAAAGGACCATCTTTACGAAGGCCTCCAAAGAGGCTGAGACCGATCGACAGTCCCCTCTGCTGACAGGAAACCTTCTTTATCCCATAAGGGTGGGCGGCTGTGGCTGGCAAAGTGTTCAGGCACTGGCCCTCTGCAAGTGCAGAACTTCCGATATGTGTGAGGCAGAAGGTGCCTAACCTCCGCCGAGGAAGACCTGAGCACTGAGTGTCCAAGGAGCAACCCTCGTGTAAATGAAACTTGCTGCTAAGGGAACAAAGCAGGGCCCTTGTGACTCCACAGGGAGAGGCCTCTTAGAAGGATTCCAGGTTTATTTGGACGTTGCTTTTTACTGATGTAGCATTCCTTTGCTGTAATATTTGCCATGAGTACGACTATGTGCTGAATCTCCTGAGTCCTTTTAATAAATCACTGACCATGGGACCATCCTGGGACTCCAGACGCACTGGCCTCTGCTAAACCTTGTGCTAACACTTTTACTTATGTCATCAAATTCTCATTCGGGCATGAAAAGAAATTAAAGAAGTAAGAATTAGGAAGAAAGTGGTCATTCTTTGCAGATTTAGCTGAAAATCTGAAGGAATCCATAGATAAGTTAGTAAAAGAAAAGTCAAGCTACTGGGAAAAAACTTTAGCATGAAAGTGAATTACACAACAGTGACAGCTATAGGACATTGTAATCAACATAGATGCCACTACATTGTATACTTTCCAATGATTGAAATGGTCGGTTTGATATTTGTATATTTTACTACAAAAAATTATAGTCTAAATACTAGCAATAGAGAAAGTAATATAAAATACGTTTATAGTAGCAAATATATCATGCAACTGAAAATTATTAAAACTGATATACACACATGGAAAAGATATCCTCTCTGAATTGATCTACATGTCTACTTCCAAATCAAATCCTAATATGCATCTGTGTGTGAGTGTGTGTATGTGTGTATGTGTAGACATGTATGTGCTATGATTGAGATGTGGTTTGTAATGGTTGACACCTTGTGGCAATCTGAGGAGTCTCGAAGCTTAACTAAGCAACTTAGCAGTTCTGCATCCTTGGGTGTGGAGAACACCCCTTACTGCTCTAGGATGTTGTTCATTGTGTCAACTTGACAATGGTTTAAAGTTAAACTAAGTGACTCCACAGGAGGCCAAGGTCCTCCCTTTGTAAGCATTCTGAGTCTGTGCAATAGGAAGGCAAGGAGACAGAGGCAGTGGGACTGCTACACCCACCCCAGGACAGGCAGCCTGCAGGACAGGCAGCCTGCATACAACATAAGGGAGGAAAAGACACTTGATCTTCCCTGCTTTTGCTCTTGTTGCCTGCGTATGACTGAACCCTCTACAAACTGAGCTAAATAAACCTTTCCTTTGGGTATCTGGTATTTTGTCCCAGCAATGAGAAAAACCAACCAAGACACGGGTTGCCCCCCCTAAGTTCTATGTGTTGGTTGGGAGCTTGGTTCCAGTGGGGTGTGTGAGATCTGATGGAACCCTTCATGGGCAGAACCTGAAGGAGGGTCCTTAGGCTGCTGGGAAGGTTGCCTGCCTGGGGCACCCTGGTCTTCTGGAGGGACCTCTGATTCTCTCTGCTTCCTGGTTAGAGAGAGGCCCACTTCCTCACTCTCACACTTCCACTAGGACATAACCACTGCAAGGGCCACCCCAGAGCTGGGCAGATGCCAGTACCATGAGCTCACCTCTCAAACTGTGAGATAAACGAAGTCCTTTGCTTTGTAAACTAACCTTCTCCTACTTTTTCTTTCTAGTAATGCAAAATGGACTAATATCATTTGGGTGTGAAATTTGACAAGTTGATTCTAAAATTCATATGGAAGAGCAGAGGCCCAAGAACACCCAACTCTCTCTTTAAGAACAGGAGAGACTTTTCTACCAGTTTAAACACTTAATTTCTAAAGCTACAGAAATTAAGGAAGTGGAACAATAGAGTCCAGAAACAGAACCCAGACCTAGGCTGATGTCCATGCCTAATCTACAACGCAAGCAGTCTTGATGACCAATGCAGAAAGAACAAAGTTTTAAATAAGAAACACCAAGACAGGAAGGTATTCACACTGAATAAAATCAACTTGCCATACCTGAAACAAAAGTCAATGCCTGATGGACTACACCTAAACATAAAAGACAAAGGTAAAGGCTGCCCTACCTCGATTACTTCAGAGTAAGTCAGAATTTTTAGAATAAGGCAAAGAAAGGATTAACCATAAAGTCCTTAATTTTTTACTAATTTGAATTAAGAACTACTCACTAAAAGACACCACAATAAGAGTAAAAAGGCGAGCCCCACATATCACAGTGCAGGATCCACCACACATCAGCTCCATGACCATGAGAGAATTCAACCTTTCAGAATTGCAGTACAGTACAAACAGCAGTACAGATCTTTTACTGTAGTTTTGAAAGTTAAAAAGGATGTGTGAAATCATTCAGTACAGAATCAGCACTCTGCGAATATCTGAACTTTTGCAGAAGCTGTGACTCCCCCTGTACATCAGCATCATGAGACCACATTCGGGAGACACCGCTGTCACCTTCTGTCCTGATGAAGAGAACCCTGCCCTGCTGTTCTGCTCTCTCATGTATTCTGTCTGCACAGAACAATCTGGACAGGAAAGGGATGAAGCCACCCAGCCTACACCCAGAATGCCACTGCGCAGGCCCTCCGCTCTGGCCAACCACAGTGCTCCTGTGTAGCCAGAGAGGCCACTGTTTGGACAAGGAGGGTGCCCAGCCTGAGGCCCTGTGCACAGCGAAGCTTGTCAACAACTAAGGAGCACTGTAAACAACCTTCACTTAGACATATTCTCTGTGGTTACATGAACATTTCTCAGAAACAAAGATGGAAAAGAAAGGCTCTGCAAAAATACTGTGAAGAACTGTGCTAAGAAGCCTCAGAACCTCAAGGGTAATCACAATAATGATCGTTTTCCTATGGCCTGAAAACCAGCTCCAAACTGTTTGCAATGATTTGGCTTCCCCTCTCTGCGATTCCTCACAAATTAGATTCTGTCTTTCCATGCACTAAGAGTGCTGGGGGTTAATTATGACTGTGAATATTCATAACAGTCATGATACCCTAGAATCTTGCATCTGCAATGGAAATCACTAAGAACAGAAATAGGAGTGGATTTCCAAGATTAAAAACAGTAACCTACTTCTCAGAAGGAATTCAATTCCATACCTATTGTTCAAACAAATCTCAGACATAAAATCTCTATAAAACTTCAACAGTTGTCTTTGAATAGACCAAAGCCTGACTGCTTTATTATGCAAGAAGTAAGTATAGCTGATGTTCAGGTATTTTTGTGATGATAATTCTAGCATATACATTTGTATCGCAAAGATAGTTTGCCTCAATTCAAAATAGATTTTACCATCTGCTTGGTAAAAGCCTGGGAAATAGCAGGGTATCTGAAAGGACTGAGATCTCATTCTATAGGAGAATTGAGAAATAGGGGTGCTCCCTGGAAAACACTCCTCGGGAGTGGTAGGGGAGGCTGGCTTGGCCTGCAGTTCTCTAGGCTGTATAGCCAGGAACCTTACTTAGGAACTGAAGAGAGGCAGGGAAAACATCTAATGTTGGGGGAGACTAAGAATGGGCGAATATTCTTTTGAAAGAAAGGTCTTCTTTTTGGTAATTTATCTGTATGCTACATCTTAAAACAGAATGCGACCTGGGCACTCGATTTCCATTCACAGGCCTTGTTCCAAATTATTTTTCAAACAGCACTGCAGTATACCTAGGAAATGTATTTGATCCCTTTAAACAATGCTTTTCTTTGGAAAACAAGTCCTGTGGAGTTTCTGCTATCAAGTTGAAACTGCAGGGAAAAGTTTTTAAAAAGTAGATCCTATAGGATGAAGTCTCAAGCCATTTTAACAAATATTTCTTACAACACTGATATATCGCAACATTTCAGAGATGAAAGATTTGATCTCCTAAGGAATCTGGCTTCATAACTCAACACTTTCGACCTTACAGAGTTAACCGTAAGTTATGCCACACCACAAGCATCTCTGCCTGTTAGAAAAAACCAAGGTGAAACTAGAAACAGCACTGCTGGCTCTGCTTTAGTGCCTAACATACCACAGCATCAGTTAAAATTATAAAGAAATCTTATCTTCCCTTTAGGCAGTTATCATGCCAGACAGACTTGTATGTTAACAAGAATTTTTTTTCTTGCATTTTAGGGCAGGGTCTACAGGGTGTTCAGGGTCTCATTACCAGATCGGACTCATAGTGATTCTCCTGTTTACAGCCTTCCAAGTGCTGGAATTCCAGGCGCACACAACCATGCTCAGTCTCAATTGCCATGTCAACATGCCCTTGGGGATTGAAGCCCCAGCCCCTGCACCTGCTTGCAGGCACCTTAATCCGCTGAGCTATTTGGCCATTCCATGTTAACAAGAAATTCTGCAAATATAAATTATCAGAGGGAGTCAAGGTAAAGTACAGAGCACGCACCCAAGAGGGTTCCATGTTGGGAAAGGAATTTAAGCACAAGTCAAAGGTGATCTTTGGTCTGGAGAACAGTGAGGGAACTCTTCCAAGCCCATGGCCTATGCTTTGAGGAATCTGAAGTGATTCATGGATCATGAATGGGAGTGCAGGAGGCAGAGGTAGGAAGAGCGCTCACTGGAGCTTGCTCAGCATTTCCCTGCCACGTGACCCCCAAGACACCCCAAATGTCTTTCCTCCAGTTCTGTACAGAGGACAAAACTGTGAGGATGTGGTGTGGGAATGTGGAGAAAGCATCGTTGGTGTCGATGCCATTGCCCGTATTACTATCTTCATACAAAACTAGGACCTGTATGGGCACAGATTGGTGTTTTAGAGAGGAACAACCTCACAAATCCAGAATCTAAGGATTTCATGGCATGAATCAATTTTTGTTGTTGTTGTTGGGTTTTTTTTGTTTGTTTGTTTTTTGGTGGAATTGGGCATTGAACTCAGGCTTTTGCGCTTGCCTGGGAAGCACTTATTCTACTGAGCCATCTCCCTGCCCCCCCCTTTTTAAGCTTTAAACTATTTTGTCCTATCTGGAGCTATACTCTGACCAGCAAGGGACAATGCAGAGAGCAGCCTGAGCTGTGGTACCTGGTGTGGGTCTGCTCTTTCTGTTCTCTGCTGCGGTCCACAGTGGTCTTCATAAACTTGGTTGTTTGTCGGCTACCTGTGATTACTTCTTTAACCTGAAACAAAAATACAACACAGGGGTAGGTTACTCCCTGACATATGTTCCAAAATATAAGTTACATGCATATATGTAATTTTAAAAGACACTAAACCATCTTAATTATTTTAAAATTGATGGTCCACATTTCCCACAAAAATCAAATTAAAGGCCCCTACATGGTATAGAGGTGATCAAATTAATATGAGGTATGAGTAGAAAATGTTTCATTTTTAAAAACTGATTTTATTCAAGGGCCTTACCTTTAATCCTCCTCAAAAATACCCTCCTGAACTTTGAGCACACCTACAGTTCTTGCCAGTTTTTGAAGCAGTTCTGGAAGTTCTCTTTGGTGCATGTCTTTAGCAACAAGGTTGTGGCTGCCTCGATGTCCTGGATGGATTCAAAATGTTTATTTTTTTTTATGGTCATTTTGACTCTGGGGAAGAGCCAGCTGTCCTACAGTGGCAGACATGAAGAATAAGGTGGATGAGGATGTAGTGTCATTCCTTTACATGCCTGCCTTTCTTTGGGGTGCTATTTGGCAGGCACATACACTGTATTTTTGAATAGCTTGAAAGATACCTGTGAAAGAGGAATTCCATAGCTTTTTCAGCAAGTGGCAAGAGTGATAGGCACACTCAAAGCAAGGAGGAGTGTCATAAATGGGATGAAAAGTGTCCTCTACTGCAATACATTTAATTTAGGCCTTCATTGTATATTTGGATCAGCACTGGTACTCAGCACAATCTGCTTCCCATCTGACCATGTTAATGGAATACTGTATAGCCAGAACCTCAGAAAGAGATGTGTCAGTGAGCAGATGATAAGGGACTGGATGAAGGAAGGAGTCCTCGCCTACAAGATCACAGTGCTACACCAGGTAGGTGAGTGCTCTGATGGGTCACCACCCCTCGAAGACAATCTTTCCTCAGTGTCACCCTTTCTTCAGTGTCATGTGGCACTTCAAGAGCACAATTTTTGGGGCCAGGGAGATGGCTCAGTAGAATAAGTGCTTGCCTGGCAAGCGCAAGGGCCTGGGTTCA
>NDGN011363847.1:0-17254 GCA_002564285.1 Tympanoctomys barrerae | reverse complement strand
TCATGGCTCAGTGAGGGGCCCTGTCATGGCTCAGTGAGGGGCCTTGTCATGGCTCAGTGAGGGGCCTTGTCATGGCTCAGTGAGGGGCCCTGTCATAGTCACATGTGGATGGGGTGGAAGGAATGTATGTCCTAGGGCAGGCTCATGTGACCCTGAGCCCAGTCCTCTGGGTAATGAGGGTGTGGCTCACTGTGTGACAGGTGACACTGTGTGATATCACTGGCCCATGGTGCTGGAGGTGCTGCCCCATTACAGCAACCTCTCCCGTAAAGCTCTGTGTCCTCAATTCTGCCTTCACTGTAGCTTGGGCCAGGATTCTATGCAGGATCCCTGTCCCCACAGGGAAGCCAGCTACGTCAGTGTTCCCCTGGACCTCCTCCTTGCCTTCCTGGTTAGACAGGAAGTACCCTGGGGTTAAAGGTGAGGAGTCTAGGACCTGCCCGAGCTGGAACAGCCCCACTCTCCTGATCATGCCTGCCTGGTGGTGCAGGATTCCTGCAGCTGATGCAGAACCAGGGTGGGGTAGAGTGAGTGGGCAAGATGCCCAGCCTCAGGACCGGGGAGGTTGCCTGGCCACTTCAGCACCAGGCCAGGCTGGAGAGGTGAGGCCCTGATCTTCCCACCTCTGCCTAGGGGACTCCCAGGCTTCAGTTCCCATGGAGGTGACAGGTTCCATGGCTCTATAACCAGGTCCTGGGAGTCCTGGGGCCATGATTTCTTGGGGGTGTGCCCAGGATGGCCATGGTAGATGGCAGGGAGAAGGGGTCCCTTAGAGCCACTGGGTTCTGGGCCAGGTTGGGCCCCACCCTTCATCCTGTCTGCCTTGACCCAGGTCTGAGACTTGCTTATCTGGGGTGGGGGGTTGTCACTGTGCTGGGTGCCAGCCAAGTCCAGCCGAGAGCTGCCCTTTCTCCCCCCCACCTCCCATCCCCGCGACTGGTAGGGTACCTTGGATAGAGACTGGGTGCAGTGAACTGGGGCTCTCTGGAAAGGGAAGGACTGAGCAGCCTAGGAAAGGAAGCGTTGAGATCCACCAAACATGGAAAAATAGTTTATTGAAAAACTCTTCACAAGGGTGGGAGGAACTGCTGGGAGGTTCTGCTGGGCTAGCCATGGAGCTGTCCTGTCTCTGCACCTTGACTCTAGGTCAGAGGACAAGTTTGGCACCCCCGCCCAATGGAAAGGGCCAGCCTTGTCTAGCAAGGGCCCAGAGAAGACCCTGGTGAAATGTCAGCACAGATGGAGCAGCCAGCCAGCCCCTTCTGGGCCATTCACAGTGTACTGGGGAGGGCCATTCACAGCTTCAGGCACCTTCTGGGTCCCTTCCCCATCAGCGCACTGCGGTCACGCCCCATCTGGCCTGCACAGCCTGTGGCTCTAGCAGCCTTTGGGGCCTCTATCCACCCCATCAGAATCCAGTCCCAGAAGTCCTCATTGAGTCCTGAGGCTGACGTCTAGCAGTGGCCACGCCCTGGCCCCTGGCAGGTGACCCTAACTGTTGGCTAAGGGCTGGAGGGAGAAGGCAGTGGCAGTGGTGGTAGCAGCGGCTGCATGCGGCTGGGGAAGGCAGTGCAGATTCCCCGTCTTGAGGGCACACTGCACAGGCCACAGCACCACACAGAAAAGCAGCAGCAGCAGCACCGAGACTAACACCAGGCGCCGCCAGTCAGCACAGCGCTCCCAGCAGCGGGCTACGCGGGCCAGGAGGCCCCGGCGTGGGGCAGGGCTGGGGACAGGCACGGGAGGTGTGGACTCAGCAGGCTTGCTTAGCCCTACGTCCACGCACACGAAGCCGGGTGCCTCTTGGCCAGGAGTGGTAGGTGGTGGGCGGCAGCAGAGTTTGGTGCCCTCCAGCCACACTGGCTCCTCCCGCCGCAGGTGCACTGGCAACTTGGCCTGTAACTTGCGGCTGGTGCGAAGCCCAGGGGCCCCAGCAGCTGGCACTGCTGTGGGCTGCCGGCAGAAAGGGCAAGGCACAGCCTCTGTGCCCGGGCGGCCTGCAGGCTGGGCAGCTGCCAGCCGGGCCAGGCACTCCAGGCAGAAGACATGGGTGCAGGAGAGCTCCTTAGGCGTCTTGAAGATATTGTCATAGCCTGAGAAGCAGATGGAGCACTCCAGTGGTGAGGCCACCCGCTCCAAGCCGGGGGTGCAGGGGGACTTGGGGCTGCCAGCTGGGCTGGAGGACCCGGGCACTGTGGAGGCTGTGGAGCTGCTTCGGCGAGGGGGTGGCACAGCCGTGTGCCATACTTCCTGGCCTGATGCCATGGCTTTGAGCTGCAGCACAAGTAGAGGTCACTGTCAGTGACCCCAGGGGCCTCTTTCCAGTGAGGTTGACTTGTCACTCTCCCTTCCTCTATCTTTTCCAGCACTAGCCACACAGATCAGGAAGGACACTATCCCCCTCTAGGCCCCTCCAGAGTTCCTTCTGCCTGTGCCCCTGAAGTCTTCTGCTCACACTGTAACCTGTGTCCTCCCCCACCTGCCACAGAGCCAAGCATATTGGTGACTTAGATGGCCCCGTGGGGCTATAGGGATGGATGAAGCCATGGACCCAGGGCTCTTACTGATGGCTCAGTGGGTGCCTTGGTCAATCGCAGCCCAGGACAGTTCTTGTCACCTATGGGCTGGGTGGGGCAATCCATATCCCAGTGGAAAAGGCAGCTCTTAGGGTGGGGTGGCCAGGGTCTTTCTGTCCAGTTAGAGGAGGTTTGAGTTTAGATGCCAGCAGGTTTCTGGTTTAGCCAGGGCTTAGAAATAAATGTCTCTCAGCCGTAGCCAGAGAAGAGGCGTACAGCCTCAACCACCTGCCTGGGTACCCAAGTACCAAGGTTACACAGCCGACTGCTGAGAAGGAAATGGAACCTTGGGATATATGACCTTTTTCCTTGCTCTACTCTACTTCCCTAGTGGCCTTGGAAGACCCTGATGACCAGGGACCCTCTTTGGGCCAGGTCTCCAGCCCACAGGGACACAGGCATCTTCTTCCTCAGAGTCCCTGGCCATAGAAACCCATAGAGCCCAGGTGGCCACACCTTCAATGATCCAGGCTGTGTGTGGCCTGAACTTCACCTGTTGGTCAGTCCCAAATGGGTAGGTGAAATGGCTCAGGTGTTACTAGCTGTCCCTGTGACCATGTGACACATGGTGATGTCATGAGGACCCCAGGTTCCTGGCATGTGATGTTACCACATCTTGAGGCAGCAGTGGCCTCGGAAGGGTCTGGGGAACCTCCGCATTGTTCTCTCCCACCTGCCCCTCACAGAACCGGTTCCCTGGTGCCAGGCCTCACCCTTCTCCAGGTGCCCCACCCTGAGCCTGTGCAGGCGAAAGGTAAGACATTGGACTAGACTCACCTGGCAGCTGGGGGTCAGCGGCTCCTGGGCATGGTCGTCTCTGGCCACAGCAGGGCTCTGAGCCTCTGGACTCTGTAACTCCAGCAGTGTCCTCTCCCACTCCTCTCAGCCCAGCCTGACCTCCACTCCACCTGGCAGGTACACCTCCACAGCCCAGTGCCAAGCAGCCGTTCAATGTCACCAGTCTGGCAGGTACGGCCTTAGCTCTGTGGGGGTGGGGACGCACGAGTAGTCCAGTCCTGAGCTCTACAGCAGGCGGCTGTTGGTTCTGAGGGTGTCAGCTTCAGCAGGTGTATTTATACCTTCCAGGTCATGCCAGCCCAGGGTGTGGCCATGGCCCAGGGATTGGCTGGCTTCCCACCTTCCCCAGCAGGCCAGGCACGGGAGGGAGGGGAGCAGGTGAGTGTCAGAGCAGGGGTGGCCTAGGGTTACAACGGCCAGAGTTTGGACGGCAAAAGTGGATGATCACAGCCCATCCCTGGGAAGAGGATCTGCCCCCATTCCAGATCCCAGACACGTGACTTTGGAGTGGGTCCTAGCCCAGCTGGCCACCCTGTCCACCAGTACTACTCATCTCCTTCCAAGCAGGCCATCCTGCACCTCCTCTCTGACCCCCCCTACACATTCTCACAAGCCTTTGTGGAACTCTGTACTCTACGGTCCAGGAAGTGGGAGCGAGAGGTCAGCCCTGGGCTATGCCGGAACACTGTTCTCCACTAAGGTTAGCAGCACAGTTAGGTTTACGCTTTTTCACTCTGGCCCAGTACAATGGACCTCAGCAGAGGTCCTGGACCCGCTACTGAAAGCTATGCCCTGGACCCATAGCTGCCCTCATTCCAAACCCACCTGGGGTTCACTGGTAATCTCAGTGGACTGGGCCCCAGAAGCCCCCATAGCACAGCTCCCTATAAACTGGATCCTAGGAGGGCCAGGTATGGGAGCCTGAGGAGATGGGCTCCTAGGAGAAAGGGACCCGAGTTCAGGAAGTACTGAGGCTCCCTACCTATTCTATGGCAGAGCAGAACCCCAGGGAGAGGTATGGGTTCAGGGAGTGGGTGGAATTCAGGGAAGAGACAGAGGCCTAGGTTCAGGGAGGGGTGGAGTCCAAAATCCAGGGTCACTGAGGGCACAGGGGACACTGAAAGCCTGCTTTGGGACTGTCCCTAGGAGTCTGAAGTTCATGACTCCCTGTCACATGCCTCCCAGAACTCATCTTGAGTCCCAGCTGCCTAGGAACACCCTTCTGAGGGATTCTGGGAATATCCAAACTCTGAGGTCACTGGGGCTCCGCAGAGAACAGGCAGTGCCCATAGGCCAGTGACATCGAGGCCTGAGAATGTGTAGGGCCTCCCTGAAGAGACGGAGCCAGGCCTGGGAGGCCAGGGCAGCAGCATAAGTTTCTAGGGCAGTGTCTGGGCCTACCTGATCCCCATCCTGGCAAGGAGGAAGCAGGGAACACAGAGCAGGAGCTGAATGACAATGTGAGCATGTGCCCCCCCAGCACAGCAGAGTGAGCAGTGTGCCTGTGTGGGGCATGTGGGTGCCACTGTGTACACAGGACCTGACCCTCCAGCCATGGGGCTGCCTGGACAACACCCTCCTAATAAGGGACGGACACCGAGCTGCTCTGAGTTTGCTCCTGAGTCCACCCTGGTCACAGCCCTTCTGCCACAGGGCTCTGCAAAGTGCCTGGCCATGTGCTGACAAGGTGCGGCCAGAGCAGCGAGGCTCTGCAGAGCCAGGCTCGTCAGGCCAGGCCGCCTTCCCTGCCTCAGGCCCAGCTGCCCAGTGCCAGCCACTCTGCCTCCCGGAGTCGATGACATGGAGGCGTGGGCACATCCACAATGGGGCCTGTTGTTCAGGCCTGGGATTCCTCCTTGCAGGTCCAGGTGTGGGGGCTCTGGGGCTGGAGGTACCCATGGGGCTGGCCCTGATCTTGCACCAACCCTTTGGGTATGTAACCCACCAGTGTGAGTCTCCACAGGTCCTAACTCACCTGCTGGGCCTGCCCTATGTCAGCTGCCCCAGGCCCCCCTGAGGCCACTCCCACTATTCCTGTGGGTCTTTCATTGCTGTCCCCAACACTTAATCAGCACTAGCTACCCCTTTCCATGCAGGGAAAGCCACTGAGTGAGCAGGTGAGGGAACAAGGGGTGGGGATTGAGCTGTGGGAGACCTGGAGGGGCTGGAACGGCTTCCAGTTTAAGCCACAGGGTTGTAGGGGAGTGGCCCAAGAACAGTGGGGGAAAGGCCTGTGGGGCCACTCCAGGAGACATGAGGGAAGGAGTCCTGGCTATATTCTTAAAGAGCCGACCGGAGGAACCCATGCTGCCTTTTCTGCCTCTGGCCTCCATCAGAAATGATCCGGGGACCTCTGTCCTACTTCAAAGTCCCTCACCTGGCCTGGCTAGAACAGCCAAGATGACCCAGGATGGTGTGACCCATGGGTGACCCTAAGTACAGAGAAGAGGTACATGGGGCTGCTTCCTTCCAGGCCCATGCTACCCTTATGTCCTGTCTCCAGGGTGGGATCCTTGGTCCCCAGAATAGAAGGGCTACATCTAAACCCTCACTCCATGGTCTGGCAGGGGCCCAGCTGCCCAGCGCTTCTCTGGAGCCCAGCCCTGGGGGAGAGGGACACTCCCCAGGTGCCCCAGTGGCTGGAACTATGGGATGGGGTCCAGAGTCAGGTAGCAGTAGCTGTTTGTGATACGAGGACAGAGGCTCAGGGCAGTAACGAAGCAGGGATAGGACTCCTAGCATCCCGAGTGCTCTGCCCTCCTCTGGGGAGGTCCTTGGTCAGCCCCAGGCTCCTCTAAAGAGCCATCCGCCCACAGGTTTACAGGGTTCTGTGTTAGGGCTGAATGACTAGGACGCAGGGACCCCACTCACAAGGGTGACTCAGCCCATACACTGCCCACTGGGGTCTTCCCAAGGGCTCGGGTGTGTGGCGCTCAGTGGTCCTGTCCCCATCCCTTGCCAAGTCTGACCAGTCAGAGCAGTCTGGAAGAGACCGCATTCTTCTCTTTTTTCATGCTTCTCCTGCAAGAGGCAGCTCAGAGCAAGCCCATCGTTCAGAGGACACCTAAGAGGACAGGGCTGCACCTGGGAACAGGCCACGTCAGGGGTGCAGTCCAGGGTGTGAGCCAAGCTCTCCCCTACCCGCCAGGGTGCTCTCCCACCCCTCCTGTCCCAGCCCCTGCACATGGTCATGGGGTGGGTAGACTAAGCCTGGACAGGAGTAACACCTCTCACATACCGAGGACACATGACACTCGCGAGGATGAGAACACCCACAAGAGAGAAGCTTCAAAGGGTTTACTTGATCCGACTTCACATTAGTGGCCTGTACCCTCACTGTGGAAGCCAGTGTCAATGAATAGTAAGCTCCAAAGGCGCGTCATGGTGCCAGAGCGCTGAGCCCCTCCAATGCGGGCCAGACACTGAGATGGTGCTGGGCACATCGATGCCTGAGCTAGATTGTGCCAAGGCCAGTACACAGGAGATGGCTGCTAAAGAGTGCCCTCCACAGCAACCCACATCCAGAGCCACTGGACAAGGGTCACTGGCTGGCATGCCTTTGGCAGCCCAGTGAGGCCATTGCCTGGTGGCTTCAAAGGCAGTGGGTGCCTGCCTGATAAGTGGACACATCGTGGGTGCCAGCTGTAGTCTGCCCTGCAGATGAGGGTCTGCCCATCATAGACCAAGACCCGGGCTCGGAGTTAGAACACCGAAACACCAGCTGGAGTTCAGGGGATGCTTGGAGGCACAAAGCTGTGGCTTGTGGGCTTGGCTACAATGGGATAGTTTTTTCTGAGGTGCCCCAACCCAGGGAGGCCAGGTCTTCTCTGATGGCCTTGCACTCATTCCCTTCAGAGGGGTTTGCGAGGCTCTTGGCTTGCGGCATGAAGGTTGTGCTTGACACAAGCTCAAGGATGGGGTCTCTCCACCCTTCTTTTTTGGGGGAGTCTCCCCACCCTTCTTTTTTTTGGTTCAGGGATTGAACTCAGGCCCTTGCACTTGCCAGGGAAGCGCTTGTTCCACTGAGCCATCTCCCCGGCCCCCCATCCCCACCCTTCTAAGGGGCAAAGCATCCTGGGGCACCTGCAGGCCAAGCTGGTCTTGAATTGTGCTGGCCACCTGAGGGCCTGCACCGACCCCCTTGTTCTCAAGCACCTGGTCTATTCATTGAGCATCATGGCAGGGATAAAAGGGAGGAGTTGTGGATTCCTGCTCAGCTTGTAACGGGGAGCCACCCCAGCCCGTCCCAGGCCCCAGTGATGGTGCAGCTTGGTGGGGTCTTAGCTGGCCTCCAGATCAGACGTTGCTGATGCGGGCATCCACCACAGGGAAGGCAGAGGTGTCCACAGCCCTGTCTGAGGGCCTCTCACGCCTCACATATCTAGGCTTCCGCACTGGAACAGGGTCAGAAACAAGCTGGGTCAGAGCCAGGAACAACCCATGGCTGGGTCTGCTCCAGGGCTCTGAGGAGTGGAGTAGCCTCTGCAGGTGTGGGGTTGACACAGGCCCGTTGCTTGGACTAGATGGAATCGGGGCTGCCTGCCCAGAGTTTCCACCAGGTCCCATCTGTGCCCAGGGCCGCTCCTTTATCCAACACATGCTTCCTGGGGTCCCAGACCCTGCACCCAATAACTAAGGCCAGCCCGGCTGTCCCTAAGACAGAAGCACAGGCCACAAATGCAAAGTATACTCCAGGGGCAGGAGAGCATCCCAGACAGAGCCGTGTCCCGAGGCCTAGGAGTGTGGCCTAAGAGAGACGTGACTAAGTTAGAATTTCATGAACTGAGGCAGCATGGGAGGGACAAGGGAGGAGTTGTGGATTCCTGCTCAGCTTGTAACGGGGAGCCACCCCAGCCCGTCCCAGGCCCCAGGCTCCTTGGTGCAGCCTGGTGGGGTCTTAGTTGGTCTCCAGATCAATCCCAGAGACAGGCAAACCCCTTAGAGAGGGACACTGTCACCTCATATGGTCTCATGCCAGACCTTTGTATGGTGGGAAGACCACAGGATGTGGAAAGAGGCTGGGCGATTCAACTCAGGCTTACAGGGGTATGACCACAGGCCAGTCGCCTAGCCTGCATCCCATGGCCTCTTCCACATGGGTCACACCCACTTGGCGGTGCCTGGTAGGAGAAGGCCCAGGTGTGACCTGAGCTCTACCTCCCAGGCACAGCTTGCCCTGAGCAGGACTGGAGCATGGAAGGGAGGGCCTAGCCTTCCCTGGTTCCCCTCTCTCTGGCCCAGCCTAAGGACAGGGTGGACACTGCGCAAGCCATGGGGTTTGGTGGTGGAGCAGCTGCTGAGCAGCTGGCCCACCCCCACTCCCCCCACCTTGGGAGTGGTCTCCTGAGAGCTCTGGGAGTAGCTGCAATCCCAGAGACAGGCAAACGCTGTAAATGCCAGAGTGTGTCACATGGGCTCTGTTGTGGCACTATCTTTACCTGAGGACTGGGGTGCAGGGATCATCGCAGCCTTGAAAAGGAGAAAAAGGCAGTGAGAGAGGCAAGCGGCCAGCACCAGCACGCAAGAGCCAGGGTGCAGGGATACTTACGGCTTCACTGGGCTGCAGGACTGGGGCTGTGGAGAAGGAAACGCATGTCAGGCCCAGCTAAGGCAGCAGCGAGTCCTCCAGGCCCAGGGCCTAGCACATGCACCTATTCCGATTCCTAGTCCTGCAGCCTGGCTGCTGCTTGCTGCATCTCCCAGTGATCCCGGGACGGCTGCCCACCCGAACACCTCATTCCTTCCTCTCAGCAGGGAGGAGAAGCCAGGAAGATTACTTCTCTAGTTGCCACAATAGGACACAGGGTGGAATCCTCTCCAGTAGCAGTTGTCCCGGGTGGCACTTGGGGTTCTTGGGGTACCTGCGCTGGGGGTTCACTAGGGTGCCCTGGCCCACCATCCCACTTCATTTCTTTCTGCCCTGTGGCCAGGCCAGCCATGCCCAGTGCCTGGTTTGTCTAAGAATTCTGGAGAGGCAGAGGTACTGGGTGGATACAGGTGTGGGACTTCCCAGGGCCACTATGCAGGGGCCCACGGAGCTGATTCTGAAGCGCCCACTGTAACCGTGACTGGCACTGGCCCAAGACCACTTCAGGCCCTCAGGACCCTAGGGCACCTATTGCAGGCTGGGGGAGGGAAGAGGAGATGCCTGCACCTGAACAGTGCCTCCTGGGCACCGCCTGCTCCTCAAGTGGGCCCAGGTCCCAGCAGCACACTGTTGGCTGGACCGCTGAGAAGTACCTTTATCACTCCTGTAGAAGATCCTGGGGAGCTTACTGGAGCGCTTGAGGTAAAAGAATCCAGCCACAGAGAGGATGAGACCCATGCTGATGAAGAATGTTCCCAGGAAGAGGGAGACCACCACACGAGGAGCCCCTGTGGCAAATCAACAGCTAGCCATGGGTGTCTGTGGTGCCCAGGGATCCCTGCTAACACCCTAGGAGCTGTCATTCCCTTTCAGTCACCTCTGAGGGCCCAGCCCACCTGGCCACAGAGCCTGGGGATACTGCCCTGCTCTTTTGGCCCAGGCTTCCTCAAGAGGGAGGCTCGGAAAAAAGGACTTACCTGACTAACCCCAAATGCACCCAGCCCTGGGCTCTCCATGCCCCTTGGTACCCTCACCGCTCTACTACCTGAAGCCATAGCCTGTTGGTCACTACCATCTGGCCTCTTTTACCCTGAGATGTAGGGCCACCCACCAGACTTGTGCTGGCTCCACAGGCCAGCACTGTGCCAGGGGTCCAGAGACCTGTCCAAACCAGCTGCCACCCTATGCAGCTGGCTTCCGTGTCCTGGCCAGTGTGCATGTACTTTCTGATGAAAGGGGCAAGCTGAGCCCCTCAGATCAAGCATCCAAGCCCCAAACCCACCCAAGGCTGTGCTGGAGGGTAGGAGTCCGCCTAGCCAGAGTCACTTGGCTGCAGTGCCCCTCTGCCTGCACATCCGGCCCTCTCCCAGCCCCAGGCCCAACCCCTCTGCCCGCCTCCACCCACCAGGCCACACCCTCTTCCTTGCCTGCTAGGCCTTCCTCTCAGGTAGGACTGCAGGTCTAGAAGACTCATTGTCCCCAGGGCAGGGCAGGTAGTTTAGCAGGTATTTCTGCCTGGTGCATGTCTCCCCTGAGCCTCAGGGTGGCTTCCACTTCCCAGACAACCAGCTAGGGGCTGGGGCCAACCCACAATAAGGCAAAGGCCAAATGTGAACACATAACAGTGAATCACGAACTGCAGCCTCTAAGGCCATGGGAGGGGTACAGAAGCTCTCCGTCAAAGCCATCCACAACACGCGCCCCCCAACTAAGCCAAGTGACTCCAGCCCTGGGCCACATCACAACCAGGGCTCCTGCCACAACGCTCACAGTGGGCCTGATGCCGACCTAGATCTGCACTGGCAAAAACTCCGACATTCCCCTCCACCCCCAGACAGAGGCCTGGTTCAGGTCTGGGGCATTGAGAGACTCACCAAAATGTGGTCGGCCAGGCATCCCTGTGCTCCTATTCATGGGGAACTGAGCACCCCAGCCAGTGACTGTGGGAGAGCACAGCTCAGGGGAGGAGGTCCCTATGTGGACCCCCCCCCCCAGGGTGTCTTGTGCTGAAAAGGAGACCAAGCTGGCCACGGGTGGAGCAGCCCTCAGCCCATAGCTGCCCCTGTAGACAGAGGACTCAGGAGGGAGTCCTGGGGGTTGTTCACCAAGGGACAGTGCTCCTGGGCAAGGTGGGCCCACGCTCTTGGGCGGCAAGGACAGCAGTGCTCAGGCCCCCCTGACAAGAGGTGTGGGCTCCTGTGAGGAGCAGGGGAAGGTAGAGGGGCAGCGGGACCGCGAACAGTAGGGAGGGGCAGTGGGACCCACGGTGAGAGGGAGACCTACGGCTTCTGCACTCGGAGGCGTTGTAGGCTGGGAAGGTCCCGTTCTGGCATCGCACGCAGTTGATGCTCGCATCTGCATTCCCACGCCTGTAGCAGCCTGCACCAGGGAGGACAGTGTTTCTCAGGAAAGCGATACAGGCCCGCAGCACAGTCTCCTGGGAGGTTTTCTGTATCTTGAGTCTTTCACACAACCTTCCTGCAAGAAGACTGATTTGCTGGTCACATGGATAGAACTGGCTCAGATTCCGAAAACAAACAAAAAACAAAAACAAAAACAAAACAAAACAAAAAAACCCAGAAATAAATTAAACAGACGGGCATCCGACCCTGACCCAGGTTCTTTCTGCTGAGGAGCCCGGGTCCTTCTGGTCTCTGCAGGAGGCAATTCAGAGAAGGCAGTGACGGGCATCCTTATGGGCTGTGTGGTGGCCTAGCATGAGGGCCTAGAGGACTGGCCGTGGTCTTCTGCCTCATCTACTACAGCTTCCCACCCCTCTGCCTCCAAGGTGTGACACCACTGCCACAAGCACTGGGCACCCTCCCTCAGCTCCCATGTGGGTCAGGCACAATGTCAATTTTTCACCTCAGGGTCTCTCTGAGGGCTCCCTGTAGAGTCAAACCAAATTTCCATCCCAGACTGCTGCCCAGAGTCTGTTCTCTCCCTGGCTCTCGCTGGCCACTGTCTAATGGACAGCTGTCTTCCAGCTTCCCCTGAGGACAGAGACTGAGCTTCCATCTTTACTTCTTTCCAACATCCTCAACACAACACAGGCTGGGTAGACGCACACTCCATAAACATGGAATGCGAGTGCAGAAAGCTGGTACTGGACCCTGAGCCACGGGACCCTGGGGCTGAACCACAGGCCGCAGGCCTTTCACGCTGAACTTCATGCACATTCAGTCTAAGCAAGTGGCCCTTGGTGAGGTGACAGTCTTCAGTGGTGATAGGCAGTGTGACACCAGGGATGGGGGCCTGAGAAGGACATCAGCACAGGGGGACTCTAGCAATGCTGTGGGCAAATGGACCTGAGGCCAGCACTTGGTTTCTCCACCTAGGTCGAGCTGTGTGCTGATACAGAGCTGTGTTAGGAACAAGCCGCCCCACCCCACCCCTGTAAGGCAAGGGTACACCCCAGGGAGGGCCCCTGGGAGGCACACAGTCTCACTGTCTACTCAAGTCTCTTCCCCTGAGGCCAGTGGGACCCACACCCCAGCGCACAGAACCCACTGCTAATGTTGAGATCTTCCCTGCAATCTTCCCTTCCATTGTTCCTGTGCTAAGAAGCGCTGGGCCATGGGCAGGGACAAGAGAGGCCTGCAGGCCTGTGGAGCTCCAGTCCTCCATACAGTCTCTTCTCCGTGCCCAGAGCCACTGGCCTGTGCACCTTTCTACTCTCAGTCCTCATCACTGCCTTCTACTGGGAGCCACAAAAGCTAGGAATTGGTCACATGTGTGAGAACAGGACTAGGCCAGTGCCGAGAGTAGAGAAGCTACCTCAGTCCTGATAAAAGCACCAGCCAGGATGACACCTGTGTCACGTGATACTAACTTTGCAAAGGTATAAAGAAATGCCCCTACTGTTATGCTGGGGGTCATTTCACCAACCAGGCGGACAGGCTGCCACCTGACCCAGCTCTTGCCTTCTTGTCTATCTTTGCTTCATTCCTGCCGACCCATGGATCCCTACGCTTTCCTGCTATCCCCTGTCCAGACATCCAGCCCTGACCCTCCCGACCCAGGCCCTCCACTGCAGGCCCCATCACAACCCCCCCTCTTAGTCATAACCTTCTCCCATGGAAATTTGCCGATGTCCTCAGGGCACCGCTGCCCAGTGGACAGCCAGTCTGGATTCAGGCCCTCTTTCCTTACTGGAGGATGACAGACCCCAGAACAGGTGTGCTCAGGCATCCCTTGCTAAATGACTGTGCTGACCCATTCCAGCCAGTGTCCACCACAGCCTAGAGCCATCCCCTGCTTTACCTGACCTTCTTGTCCCCTGCAGAGACTTCCTGTCATAGGACATGGGAGAGAGATGGCAGCCCTGGCACTACTTCACTTGGACCCACCCCTCTACCTGCTGCCCTAGCTGGCTTCTCTGTGCTGCCTGCAGGAAGGAGGTTCAGCTAGACCCCTTTGCCCAGTGCTGCTTCTGTGTTGCTCAACATGGAAAAGCAAGTAGGATCATGTATAACACCTGTGGATACTGGTGGCTTGGTCACTGATCTGGCATCTGCCTATGACAAAGTAGCTTACCTGGGCCACATAGGTTTGTGCCAGGGCAGGTGGCATTGATGTCCACCACATCCACACAACACTCTTGTTGCTGGGCCTGGAAAAGACAGTGGTGAGACTAAGGACAACAACCGGGAACGTGTCTCCCTGTGTACAACCCAAGACCCACAGTCTACCTCCCCCAGAGTCAGCACCATGAGATACCTGGCTCTGCTGGTGCAGGAGCCCACCCACTGATCCCCTACATGGCATCCCAGGAAAAACCTCAGTAATGAACAGAAAGAACCAAAGCCAGAGAGAGAAGTTCCAATGCAGGAAGAGCTGTGGCTGGACCTCCTTGGGCCATCCTTGTGACACCTGGATTTAGCCCAGTCATAGCACAGAAGTCCCTGCTCCATCCTCCCTATGGGCTCTGGAAGCTCCTCAAGGGCAGTGGGCAGCACTGTGTCTGAGCTGTGCAGGTCATGTGGCCAGTGAGCATTTGATGGCTGAATAAATGGCATACAGCTGGGACTGTCTGGTATATTCTGAAATGGCCCCGGGACTCTGAACAGCAGCCTGAGCCTCAGACAGCTTGAAAGCAATGGCGCTCAGAACACATGATCCCAAAATACACCACCAGCTCAAGGACAGGAAGGCCCTCATTGTAAAAGGCAGGAGTGCCAGTGAGATGGCTCAGTGGTTTAAAGCACCTGCTTAGGCAAGTACAGGGACCACGGTTCAATTCTTGGCACCACATGCCATGCCAGTCCTGCCCCCAGGCAGGCTGAGACAGACAGACAGACAGACAGACACACACACACACACACACACACACACACACACACAACATAGAAGACAGGAACACAGGAAAGTGGCTCAACTAATCACTGGCGAAGGGCCCTTTCATGACCAGGACTGTCCCTCTTCCTCAAGCCTGACCATTACACACAGGTGTCTGATTCTTTGGATCTCCACTAAATGTGCTTTTTCTTACTAATCTGCCTCTTATTGTAGGATCCTCAATCATGAACCTTATAGTAGCTAAAGAAAAAAAGCTTCTCCTCAGCTACACGGAACAAGGGGAGAGTTGAACCCATCTGGGGAACCTCCTGGATTGTAAGTGTCCTGTTGTTAGCAGGGCCTCCTCTCTTTACCCCTCAAAGCCCTGACAGGGAAGTGGTGGCAGACAAGTACACTCTTCATGGTGTCCCTATTCTAGCCAGAACACTCCAGGCTCTGCCTCTCTGGGCTACAGGTAATCACAGGGTGGAGCATTCTAGTTGGTGAAATGATCAATCAGTGAGATCACTTCTATTAGTCGCCTACTAAAACATTATGCTGTTCTGCTCCACTTCATGGTCAACTGTAGAAACTCCTTCAAAGAATAGGACACACATTTTTGTAGACTAAAAAGAAATGCAAACAAATCAGGTAGAGGGGACCAGGAACCTTCCCTGCACTCTTGCCAAAGGTTCAGCACCCCACTGAAAAACCTAACAGGTTTTGGGGTCTTCCTGAGGTTCTCTGCAGGAGCTTGCAGGTTGGTCCCGAAGAAATGCCGAGGCCAGGCCGAAGTCTAGGGGGGTGAAGTCACACTCACGCCTCACACAGCACCCATGTGCTGAGTCATTTGGGTGTGTGAAGGTCTGTTCACCAACCACTGCGGTCTGTACAGACCTTGAGAAGGCTGGGGGGATTGTCAAGGTGACTTTAGCTGGAGTTCTGCCCCCTGTGACCTGAGCTTGGTGGATAGTGGGGGGCATCTAAAGGGAGACACAGAGGTACAGAAAGCACCCACAGAGGGGCTGCATGCATTGCATGGACATCCCTCTAACTAGCTGTGGCCAAGTCAGGGAATAGCAGTCCAACTCCAGCCACCCCACCTGGTCCTGGTTTGGGGTTCAGTGCTGCTGGCATCACCTCTTCCAGACACCACAGCACACTGGAATGTCACTTTCCAGGGGAAGCCAGATTATCCTGCTGTGAAGACATGAGCCACAACAGTCTGTCTCACAAGTGGCAAGCAGCTCCCACAGGCGGCTCTGCAGAGACCTTCAGTCAGCTACAGTAACAGAGCTTAGCAGAGAGACTTCTGGGAGGCACAGCAGAACAGGGGCAGAGAGGGCCCTGCACCTGGTGGCTTCATCTAGACCCGTGAAGATGGGTATCAGGGACCTGCTGGGCCAAGGGCGAAACTCCAATTTAACTTTCTGCTCCTGGTCACATGGCCATGGGACAAAGGCACCAACCTTATTTTCAGTGGACTTGCTGGCGACTCCCACCAGAAGGCCAGCCAGTAGTACGAGGCACTGCAGGGCCATGCCAGGGAGCAAGAAGACAGCAGGGTCTGTGCAAGAGAGGAGGGTGGAGAGGGCAGGCAGTGCAGAGCCTGTGGGCACAGTCCAAGAGAGGCTAGAGGGTGCAGTTCAGTCAGGGAGGGGCTTCATGGGGAAGGTGGGGCTGAGATAGAAGGATGGAGCAGCAGCATGAAGACGATGGGCTTCACTGGGGGTGGGTTTGCACTGGCGGGTGGAAGTAAAGCAGGGAGAAGGCAGAGTAGGTCAGCTGTTGCCCAGGCCTCCTGGAGCAGTGAGTTCAGGTGAATCCAAGGTGCTCTTACCTGCCCCTTCACGATGAGAGCTGCAAGCATCGGCTCAAGCCACCAGCACAGTCAATGGTCAGCAAGGCTTGGGCTGCTGAGTCATGTGGAGCTCACAGACCTGACCCTGTGCCCAGCAGGCCAGCTGAGCACATGAGGCTGCAGTCATTGGGAGGATAACTTCCTGAGAGAGGGCTCAGAGTCCAGCGAGGGACAGCCTGGAGCACCTTCCAACCACTCCACTAGGCCAGGGTCCTAGAAGCAAGGCCATTTGTGCCTCTGATTTCTGGTTCACAGATGTTGACCTGTTCTGGTCACACTGCTCACATCTTGAGCATGGTCTCCCATCAGTCTCCTCTTGGGTGGCTGGGGCCTTGGGATGAACCAGGACTTTCTTCTTTCTTTTTTTTATTTTTGGACAGCTCAGCCCATCCTGAAGGTGGGGCTGGCACAGCATGTGGTGCCAGGGAGCAAACCAGGGTCTCCTGTACCTGCCTAAGCTTGCCTAAGCAGGTGCTATAGACCGCTGAGCTCTCACCAGCCCTGACCAGGACTTTTATTGTGAGTGTTCCGCCTTCATCAGCTNTACACAACCATAGCCCCAGTGATACAGGACACAATAATTTCAGTCATGAAAAGAAGATCCAGAGGGGAAGCCAACTGGAATGCACACTGCAAGCAGACTTCTTAAAGTTCAGACACTTGGTGCTTGAAGTCCACAGGGCATCATGCCTGACACATTCCTGGCACCCATTATACAGGCTTTAAGTACCATCATTTACATAATTTTAAACAACTGTTAACTCACAAGGCAGAACTCACTGTCTGTCCCAACACAACTGGGTCAATACTTCAACATAAAAGTTACCTCTAAGGTGACTTTTCCTGGGCAAAGGCAGCTGCACAGCAGAAGCAGCTGTGCCACATATCTGCGCTGACCACGGACTTCAGCAGCAGTGTCCTGCCTGCTCCAGGCTGCTGTTCATCAAGAACAAAGATGATTCAATCTGAGGCAGGGAACAGGAATTATGCTCTTGGGCCAGCCACAGGGAGAGGATGTGAGGTCCACAGGCCCTGAGGGAGAAGAGAAGGCTCAGCGTGACTCAGGATCTTTTTTTTAAAATTTTTTTATGTTTTATTTTTTTAATTAATTTTATTGAGAAACAAATAGCAATGAGACAGTTTCAAAACCAATTA
>NDGN011363843.1:0-12989 GCA_002564285.1 Tympanoctomys barrerae | reverse complement strand
CATAAACATCTGGTGACTCACTAATTGCAACTTGACTACTGATAAAGATGAATCAGTGGCATTCCCTACCAGGGGGCTGTTTATTTTAGTTTTTATCTATTGAATGATGCACTGTGGAATCTTCCGTTTCTATTGATTGCTTCCAGGGTGGAATGAGAAAACATTACTGCCCACAGAGAACTTGAACATAACTGTGCTTAGCTAGAGAAACAATGATACAGGGAGCTCATTTAGCTAAGACAGGGTTTTTCAAATGAGAATGGCTCTCGTCATGTGCTGTGAGCTGAGGAAAGATTTAATGGGCAGGACTAGATTTTTCAGGGAGGAAACCCAGGGCATAAAGTCTTCATGAGTCATTTGTTATCTCCCCAGATAAACAGAGAGTTTGGGAATTAGTGTGAGAAATCAGTAGCTAAAATAAAACCAAAATACTGGCCATGCTCTGTATTGTGTTTTCTGGGTTGTGTGCTTTCATTGGCTTTTTTTTTTTTTCAACAAGCCCAGCAGAGCTACTCTCTCAGAGCTGGGTGGAGAGTGGCTGTCTCTACCAGCTAACTAGTCAGAAGACAGCAGAGGCCTCTGTCATATGGATCAGCAGCAGGTCACACAACCCAAAAACTTGCAGATGGAATAACAATAGAGACCTTTACTCCCATTAGCCCATTTATGCCAGAGATTGAACATTTTTGAATTTTTGCATAAAAGGAAGGAACAACAACTTGAAAACACTTCGTGAACTACTAGGCACACAAGGTTAAATATTCTTCCCTGAGACATTTGGCTTCACTTCCTCCATGTTTGACAGAGAGGAACTACTGATGCTCATCGACATTCCCAGGGTCTTTGATAAAACCTTGACCCACTTCCTCTGAAGACTGTTGGAGCACTACTGCTAACTCAGCTCCTGTTGCAAACATCACACTCAATGCAGTATCTAGCCATGGGCCCTTGTGATTATTTATTATTCTATAAATAACTTAAAATTCACGATTTTGAAGTATATATGAAAATCATTATCATGGTAAAGACAGAATTGTCATTTGTAGTATCTTCTTACAAGCTCAGAAACCAGTCTTTAATTCTTGAGCTGAAGCACAAAAGAGGTCTTAATTCTAGATTACAATACTTCAATCAACAAAGATTTGTTCTCAAGTAATATTTATTAAGTAATAAATATAGCTGTTTACTAAGCAGCTATAAGAGTATCAGCAACAACAAAGCACTTTCACCATTAGAGTTCTCCACTCTGAGTAACCATTTGCACTGAAATTTGTTTGTCAAAGAGAAGCCTGTGGAGCATTTATCATATAAGAAACCCTGCAACCAAAGGTTCCTGGTGTCAAGCAAGTTTTGCGAACTCTGCATATATCTTTTCTTGGAGATTAACAATGTGCAATAATATATTGAAAATGGTGAGAAGTTCTGCTACATATCAGCTTGTTTTTCTTTACCCATTGCTAAACATAATTGACCTTGGAATCCTTTTTCACATAACACTGTATTCCTGGACCACAATTTGTGAAAATAAAGTCATAAACAGTCACTTATTAAAACAACATGTGAACTCATTCAAGGATCTTTATTTGGACTGACTATGACTCAGCAAAATGCAGGTAGGTGGGTTGTTTCTTATGACTTCCTGAGCAGCTTTGTCCTACATATAAATAAGCAAAATATATTGAATACCATAACATTCACCTTCTTGGTCTGTAAAATATAGATTACAAATTAATATACCTATTTTAAAGAAGCACTGCGTTTGTTATATAGGTACTAACAATAATATATTATCACTGAAATGACCTAAATTGTAACCTTTCATGAGAAATAATTTCCTAGAAGGATCCATTATGATGTGTGCTCTCACTCACATTAGAGACCAAGATTCTTCAGATTATTAGCAAGGGACAGCTTAGCACACACAGAAGTAGCTGCTGAGGAAACATCGTCTTCCTTTCTGCAAAGCCTTCCTCAGGTGATACATAGGCACTGTTTGATAAAACATTATACACTAATTTAGACAGTCTAGCTCTAGACACTGCACTGTCACCAGACCTTTCCTCTTTCTCTCCCCAAATCTGAATCCTCCACAGATCAGGCAAAGCCTCAATCCACAGGGATGATGGCATACAATTAGCAACAACCACTTCACAAATGGGGTTGATGTCAAGCTTTGGCAGAAGACGAAGCTGGTCTTTCAGTCAATTTAAATAATTGTGAAGAAAGTTCCTATGCAGACAAAACCTTTGTGCAGGGACAGTGCTCCTGTTATCATCATTATTAGCTTCTTTGGATTATATCCCAGAAGGCAGCTATTAAAATGCAAATATGTTATGGATGAATGATACAATAAGACATTGTTGGTGAAGAACACCTTTGTTCCACTCAATTCATCAAATCCATTACAGAGAATAGGGCTATGATGGAACGAGACAGAATGTGTTTTGATGGAAATAAATTACCAAGAGTCTAGACTGCTTATCACATAAAAGGGTAATGCCATGAATAACTAGTAATCAAAATGCTAACAGGGTAGAATACAAAGTTCAGGGGACAGTTTTTGAACTGTTTTGAAACTGTGCCCATTAGCTTTTATGGTTTTTGTTTTATCCTCACTATTAAATAAGTCCTTGACAATAAGATTTCATTTAAATCTAAATTTCATTTCTCTTTTATTATATCATTCCTTACTCTTGATGTAGAATATTATTTCCTATCAAACCTATAACCTTACAAGACCATGAGTTTAGGACCTGTCCAGAGGATTCAGATTTAAACACATCATCTGAGCCAGAATAAACTACATTCTTCCACCAAACATGGTTTCCAGTTCTTAAAACTGTGTGCAATTCCACCAGAGTTTGATAGAGAAAAATCAGTTATATTTCTCAGAAATGTTGTTTAAAAATAAGTTCAATTCAGCATGGTGAGCATACCTGTTATACCAACTACTTAGAAGACTAAAGCAGAGATTACCAAACTCAAGACGAGTCTGAGTAATTTAGAAAGACCTTGTCTCAAAAGAAAAAAATAAAAAGGGGTGGTATCTCAGGAGTTGAGAGCATTTGCCTAGCATGCCTAAGACTTTGATTTTAATCTTCAGTACAACAAAATAGAGTTACATTTCTTGTTTTTATTTATAAAGAATAATTAGAATTAGAGGTAAAAATATCACTGGAGTTAAAAGTTTTAATATCAAGTTTTTGGTGGTTCTAACCTCAAAATGCTAGAATGTTGATTAGCTCATTTTTATACTTATTTGTGTAAAACTTAAAGTGATGGCTCTAGGGAGAATATATAGAAAGGGAGATGGTGGGACATGGGATCAAAATATCCTTATGTCAGAACTTTAAAAATAGGCTTTGCTTCCATACAGAATCTGTAGGTGTTTGGGGAACACAAGGTTTCATCTCATACTACAGCAAATCTCAATTTTTTAAAAACATAAGCCATTTAAAATTTGCCAATTAAGTTTTATCATTGAAGCCAAACCAGAAAGAAATAGTCAGAAAGATAGCACATACAGAACTCAGGCAAACTAGTACATACAAAATTCCCCCAATAGATCGCATGTAGATGATCAAAGTAAGCAGTAGGTCCCTTTAGGAAGACTTTTTCACACAAGCTGAAATCCTTTAGGACTATCTCAAAAATCTCCCTGAAAGTCAAGGGATAAACCAGAAAGCCCACAAGTGGGGGACATAAGCCTCTTCCACACATGTGGTTGCTGGGTCAGAAATGAGTTGGGAGCACATTTACAGAGCAGAGTCAGACTTAAGAAACAACCTGCCCTCAGGCTTTCCCCTTGACCAGTGCTTGTCTGTCTTATTCCTTCTCATAGAGTAGATTTGCTGTCAACAGGTTCTTAACATATAGAAAGCTTAATAGTTGTTCAGCTCCCTCTCAAGTTGCACTTGTATTTGGTTTGATGTATCACTTTAATATACACAAAAGGATTAGAAAACAAAAAAAGAGATATACGCCAATCAATAAAACTTTAGAAAGAGTTTCTGTTTCTTAGTTTTGTTTGACTAAAGAAAAATTCACCTGCAGCTTAAAATAATGCTAAAAGACTCATAATGTAGAAACTAAGCTATGAGTGAAGCAAAGTCATTGCCACTTGCTCTTCAACAGTGCAATTATTTCTTGGGTCTCTTTGTCTCTTCATTCTTCATAAAGAAGCCCTCAGAACAGTAGAACCAGAGAGCTGACAGCAACTACAAATGCACTCACAGTTGAAAAAAATGTGAGGCTATGATTTCATGGTCTCACCTATCCTACTCCCATTCTATGCTAGCCCAGGATGCATCTGGATCTGCAGAAGCATCTTGGGAGAGAGATCTCATGTTGTTCTAATTTGGTGGGCATGGACAAAAGATAATCTTATTGAAAATGTCTTCCTGTGACTCCAAGAACTGGAGATGAAAATCCTCTCTTTTGAGCATTGAATTGAGATAAGTCCTACAACTCTTCATTTTGGATGAATAAACGGATAAAGGATATTATGTTTAATGCTATCAGCATTATGTTGGCAATTAGCATGGTCATATAAATCAAATTATCTATACTTAAAAGCATTCCTCCATAAAAGAATAAAGTGTGATTTGGAGAGGGGAAAAAGTGAATTTAAGGCCAGAAAACCACAAAGCAAAGAGTTCACCTCAGAGTGTTTCTACATTCATCTCTTGGGACTGTCAATCCAAAATTATAGCAGTCTTGCACCTCACTGACAGCCACTGTCTCTTCCTAGACCTTTGGCTGCATACAGAAAGAAAAAACTGACAAGTCTTCATTACGTTAATTATCTCATGACAAGTTCATATCAATATTGCCATCCGTGTAGAGGGAAACTTTGTTTAAAAAAGGTGATGGTTATGCTATTCCTACAGGCTATCCAGGATAAGAACTATGTCATTTAGCAGAAGCCAAATATTTCTTTTCTGACTTTTGAGAATAAAATTTATTGAGCCAAAAGGATGTCTCTAACTCTTATTTCTAATAGCTTCTGTTCTTACTATTGGTATAATTAGATGACCCACCAGTGACTTTCTTTAATCTTTAGTAATGATGTCTAACTTATCAAATTTTATGTCTTCAAAGACTGGTACAAGGGACTTTGATACACTGTGTACACTTACAACTTTCACTGTGCTGCTCGTCTTCCTCCTTTCTTCATGAGGTGGATCCTCCATGTCCCCAGTTCTGCAAGACTCACCTTTGTATTTCTTTGTAGTAGTTTTCTAAATTACTTCTCTAGGTAGGAAATGGGTAATTAGTCCATATGAAAGTTTTCCATAAACAAAATGCCTTTTCTTGATAGTGGCTATTCCTTGATGCATCTGGGATCACATGTGGACTTCATGGAGCCAGAAACACATAGACTTTGCCTCCATCATGTCTGCTCTCAACTCCTTGTGATAATAGCAAAGTCCTATCTCAGACCTCCTGGTGGGCCAATACTAGTGCATTTCCCATGTCTGTCTTCCTTAGTCTAATAGAACTACCCAATATAAATATAATGTAAGTCACATCATAAGTTAAAAGTTTCCAGTAGCCACATTAAAAAGGTAAAAATGATGAATGAAATTAACTTTAGCGAAATATTTTGTTTTACTTCAACATACCCAAACATCAACACTTAATGAAAATAAGAATATTATTAAAATGGCTTATAGTATTTGAAGTTTTAGCCAGATCAATCAATAAATAAAGGACACTGAAACAGGAAAGAAGTCAAGTTATTGCTAATAACATGATTTTGCAAATAGAAAATCTCATAGACTCCACAAAAGTTGTTAAATATCAGTAAATTTATAGGATTAAAAAAATATACAAAGGTACTATAATTTTTNACTGCCTTTTAAAAACCCAACCTATAATTTTCACTTATAGAACATCACAATTGAACATTTATCTTTGTTGAAAATACTTGATCTAGGTTTTATAACATTTATAACTCAAAAGTAGATTCATATGCCCAAGATATTTCAAACACACCTAAAAGCTTTCTAGTACCTGAGTCACTATCTGTTTTTTTAATTTAAATTAACTAAAATAAAATATTCAAGCTGAGCATAGTAGTGTGTCTGTAGTCCTAAGATTCATGAGGCTATGAGGCTGAAGCTAGAGGATACGATAGTGATTTTGATCTGCATATTTTTTTCTTAGTGATGTATTGAGCATTTTTTCAAGTTCATTGACCATTTGTATACCTTCTTTTGATAACTGTCTACTCAGACCATTTACCAATTTTTTATTATTATTTTTATTATTTTTTACTGTATTGGTACAGAATCTCACTACACAGCTCAGACTCATAGTGATCCTCCAGTTTGCAGCCTCCCCAGACTAGGATTACAGGAATATACCACCATGCCCAGACTTGTGGCTGGCTCAGTGTACCCAGGGGGCAGGGCCAGTTTGGCATGCGGTGCCGGGCAGCTTGCAACCACATCATTCTGTCGCTTTTCTCCTCCCTCTTTTTTTCTTTGCTGTGCAGAAACTTTTTAGTATGAAGTAATGTCATTTGTTTATTATTTTGTTGTCTGTGTTTTGCAATCTTACCAAAAACATCATTGACCACATTATATTTTACTGGGTTTTTTTAGTAGTTTTATGTATTACATTTTGTTTGTATGATTCATACAACTCAAAACATGTTTGAGTTGATTTCTGTGTGTGGTAAGAGATGGAGGTCTAGTTTCATTCATTATGTACGTGAATATTCATACTCTGTCCCACTTATTAGAGAGATTATTAGTTCTCCAATATGTTTTTAGTGTCTTTGTTGAAGATAGGTTGCTAGAGAAGCATGAATTTATTTCTGTGCTCTCCACTCTATTCCACTGATCTGTGGGAGGGTTTTGGGGGGGGGTGCTTTTTTGTTGTTGTTATTTTGTTTTGTTTTTGTGACAGTACCATATTTTTTGTTACTATAGAAACAACTTTGAAGTGTATTTTTAGGCCAGGTATTGTGATGCCTCTAGGTTTGTTCTTTTTGTTCAAGACTGTTTTGACTATGTGGGATCTTTATGTTCCCATGTATATTTTATGATTATTTTGTTTCTATTTTTAAGACAAATGCCATTGATGTTTTGATGGAAATTACATGGACTCTGTAAATCACTTTGGGTAAGGTGGACATTTTAATTATTATTCTTCCAATCCATTTTTGTCTCCTTTTCAATTTATTTCATCAATGTTTCCTAATTTGCATTTCACAGATCATTCACTTCTTCAGTTACATTTATTCTTAGAGACATTTTAACTACTATAAATTGGATTGATTCCTTTATCAGAAAGTTCATTATTGGTATATAAAAGTGCTACTGACAGTTGTACAATTTCTATATCTTACGCCTTACTGAGCTCATTTAACAGCTCTGATGGTTTTTCGATGTTGTCTGTAAGATTTTCTATAGGTAAAATAATGCTGCAGCAACAATCGACTTACTTTCTGTTTTGATGCCACTTTCTGTATTGCTCTGGCTGAGACTTTAAATTCTATCTTAATTGAGAGTGATAAGGTGAACACCTATATCTTATTCTAGATTTTTGCGAAAATTATGTCTGCATAACGTTGGTAGTATGTTTGTCACATGTCATGTTGAGATACACTCCTATACTGAATATTTTTAGCATCCCTTTTTAACCTTGAAGTGCTGTTGAATTTTATCAAGTGCTATTTCTAGATCTATTGAGAACATCTGATTTCCAACTTTCATTCTATGGATATGATGTATTCTGCTTATTGAGTATATGTTCAACCATTCTTGCATCCCTTGATAAATCATACTTTGTCATGATATACACTGTTCTGGATGTGTCATTGGATTTGTTGGCAAATGCTCAGCATTTTGGCATCTCTGTACATCAGGGCTACTAATACATAGTTTGTTTTTTTTTTTCCTTGTGATGTCCTTGCCTGGGTTTGGTATTAAGGTAAAGCTGGCCTCATTCAACAAGTTTGAAAGGGTTCGTTCCCATTCAAGTTTCTGGAATAATTTGGGAAAAAATTGATGCTAATTTTTCTTATGAGTTTGGTAAAACTTAGCAAGAAGCCCATCATGTTTGTGCTTTCTTTGATGGGCAATATCTGATTACTGATGAAACTTTATTGCTTATTATTGGTGTTTTCATGATGTTTATATCTTCATGATGCAGATTTGGATCCAGAAATTTATCCATTTCTTCTATGTTTTCCATATGTGGGGGCTGTAGTTGTTCATCATAGTACCTAATGACTTTTTTTGTTTTTCTGTAGTATTAGACTTGGGTCTTCTTTTCTCTTGGTTACTCTAGTTGTTTGTCATTTTTATTTATTTTTTCAAAGTATCAGTGCTTGTTTGCTGAGTTGGGTAGAAGTCTGTATTTCTACTCTGATTTTTATTATGTCTCTTCTGTAAACTATTTTGGATTTGTCTTATCTCATATTCCTAGTTCCTTAAGTTGCAATGTCAGGTTGTTAATTTGAAATCTTTATTCATTTCAAACAGGTGCTTACCATTATAAATTTCTTTCTTGGTAGCCCATAGACTTTAGCATGTTCTTTCTTACCTTGTTTCTAGAAGTGATTTAAACTTCCCTTTTGATTTCTTTCTTTGCTCATTGATCATTAAAAAGCATGTTAATCTGGGCTGGGGAGATGGCTCAGTGGAATAAGTGCTTGCCTGGCAAGCTCAGGAGCCTGAGTTCAATCCCCAGTTCTGCTAAAAAAACAAAACAAAGAAACAAACAAACAAAAAAAGCATGTTAATCAATTTTCATATATTTGTACAATTTCTCAGTTTCCTCTTGTGAACTTCTAGTTTTATTGCATGGTGGTCAGAGAAGACACTTGCATGATTTTCATTTAGCTTATTTAAATATGTTTTGTGAATTAGCATATGATCTACCCCAAAGAATGTTCTGTGTTCTAAGGAGAAGAATGTATGTTCTATGTCTTTTGGGTGCTGTGCATGGTAAGTGGCATTAGATCCATTTGGTCTTTAGTTTGATGGCCTTTTGGGGTGTGTGTGTGTGTGTGTGTGTCTGTCTGTCTGTCTGTCTGTGTCTGTGTGTGTGTGTGTGTGTGTGTGTGTGCATGTCTGTGTGGTAGAGTACATATTGATGAAATTGGGGTGATGGAAGTCTTCAGCTATTATAGATTTAGGGCCTATTTGTTTTATTTAATTAGTTTAGTGTTTCAACACTGGAAGCATATGAGTTGTGATCCAAACACATGGTAAATATAATTTTTTTAAAATTTATTACAGTGTTAAATGTAATGCCTTCAACCCCTTTAAATAGTCTCCCACTCTTCAAACACATTTATTCCACCATCCCGGTCACTTTCTGAAGCAGCTGTGAAAGTCCTCTTTTGTGCCTTTATGAATCATGATCAAAATATGGTGAGGGCTGCCACCATTCTGTCCCATCCAACGCAAAGCTGGGCTCGTTAAGACACAGTGGTGTGTCCTCGTTCACCTTATTCAGTGGATCTGACAACATGTAACTTCTGGCTCCTTACCGAACACAAGCTAACCATAAAAGCTGATGCTCTGAATTAATGTAATACATCAAGGAAGCCACAACAGCACAACTAAAGGCACACAAAAGAAGACTACAAACCTTCTTTATAGAGTGGAAAGAGGAGCAGCAATAGAGTTCAGCATCATAAGCACCTGCTGGGCAAGTGCAAGGTCCTGAGTTCAAGTCCCAGTCCCACAAAACCATAAAATAAAAATGAAGTGGCAGAGTGATGGGAAGAGCAGGTTCAAGTTAGCAGGAGGACTCTGAAGGAGAATTACTGTAATATCTTTTTCTTAATTTAAACATTCATTGTGATTTTTATCACACTGGTATATATTTAAAATTATTGTATCTTCTTCCTAAAATCAATCCCTCCATGTTCTGATCTTTTCCCCTCTTTGCATATTTTTAACCTATGGCCCATTTCATGTGCTATAACCATAGCAACTGATATTCACTTTCATTTTCCACTTGCATGGTGTATCTTTCCATCCCTGCACTTCTGATCTATGTGCGCCATGACCAGGGAAGTGAGTTTCTTCTCAAAGAAAAGGCAGCATTTTTCTTTTTGATTTTCTATCCATTCAATCTAAACTTCTTACCTGGATAATTTAATCTATTTTATTAAAAGTTATTATTGACAAATAAGTATATATCCTGTTTCATTTATTTTTGTGGTTGCTTTAAGTATCTTCTATAGGGCAGGGCTGTATCGAAGATAGAAATATCTTCGGTAACTCAGGGCAGGGCTGGCGCTGCATGTGGTACCAAGGATCGAACCACAGTCCCCTGCACCTTCCTAAGCTTGCCTAAGCAGGCACTTTAGACAGCTAAGCTATCTCACCACCCCTAATATGCTTTCATTATAGTAGTTCTTTTTCAGTTCTAGTGTACAACTTCTTTAAGTATTTCTTATAAGGCTGGTCTAGAAGCAATGAACCCCCTACTTTTGTTTGTCTTAGAAACTATTTATTTCCATTTAAGCATAGCTTTACTGAGTTTAGTATTCTGGGTTAGCAGTTATTTCTCTTTCTTGGCATTGAATATATTATCCAATTCCCTTTTGGTATCTAAAGTTTCTACTGAGACATCTGCCATTAGTCTAATAGGAATGTGCTTATATATAACTTCATACTTTTCTTTTGTTAGTTTTAGAATTCTCCTTATCTTGGAGTTTTCACAGGTTAAGTATAATGTACTGTCACTTCTTCCTAGAGGAGATTTTTGGGTTAAATTTACTTGGAGTCCCTTGAAATTCCTGAAACTGCGTGTCCATATTTCCCCAAAATGTGAAGTTATTTAATGATTAATTTAATTGATATGCTTTTTTCTTCTCCTTTTGGTATGTCCATAAGTCAAATATTTGTTTCTTTGCTGTCCCAGTCTCATAAACTTTCTTTGTAGGGTTTGCTTTTTTGTTTTGCTGGGGGTTCTGTTTTGCTTCCTAACTTGATTATTTCAAATGACCTTACTTCAAACTCAGAAATCCATTCTTCTGCTTAATGTAGTCTCCAGTTGAAGCTGAATTGTATTTTTATTGCATTTAGTGAGTTCTTCAGCTCCAAGAGTTTGTCTAATTCTTTTATTTTAATCTCTTTGTTAAACTTCTCATCCTGGTCATGTATTATTTTCCTAATTTTGTTGAATTGTCTGTATCCTCTTCTACCTTATTGTTTCCTTAAAATCGTTATCCTCAATTCTTTTCTTAATTTCTTTGCTTTAGAGTCTGTTGCAAAAGAACTATTGTGTTCCTTTAGAGGATTAGTGATGCTTTATGCTTCTTGTGTGTCCCTACACTAATATTTCCTCATCTGGTAGATGAGATGCCTCTATCAATTTTACTGAGTGGTTTGCACAGTGAATGACTTTCTCTTGGGGATGTATCCTTAGGGTATTAGCAGTAACATAATGACCCTGAAGTCTCTTCAGCTATAATCAGCTCAGAGATATTTATAGGGTCCCAGTCACATGGTACTCAGAAATTTGTGGGATTTCTTGGCCAGCTGGGATGCAGCTTTATGAGGCAAGGTAAGTTCATCAGTGAGTAGCTCTGGACACTGCATTCCTGGTTTCAGATGCAGGGTGCCTGTCAGTTTCCTTGGGTGATGTGGGAAGCAAGGCCACTCTGGTGACAGGTGGCAGGTCACTCTGGTTGGCACAAACAACCACAGCACTGAGAGTCTGGTAGCAGAGGCAAGATGCTCTGAGGGCTGTGCAGATGCCTTTGTTACACCTTGCAAGATGATACTACTCGGAGTAGGCTACCTGCTGCCTTTTGGAGTCACAGAAAATAATAAAGTCCCCTTAGTTTTTTCCCAAGGCCTTCATTTGGTAAGGACTGCCTGGCTGCTTCCAAGATAGAGGTGGGTGGACAGAGCCACCCAACTGCTTCTTGGCTTTGTGGTAGTGTGGAGAGGGCCACCTGGCCGCCATGCAGGGCTGTCAGTGCAGGGCAGGTGGAGTCACTGACCTGGTTCATATGTCTAGGCCCACTCACATACTATGGGTGGCTGCCCTACAGCCCCAAAAGCTGCTGGATCAATGTAGTCTGAAGATGACGCTATTCAGCGACAGCAAGTTTCAGCAGGGCATATGGGCTAGAGCATGGATTCCGCAGCTGTTCTCCAAAGTGGGCTTAAGTCTTGTGAGAACTACAGCCTTCTCTACCAGCAGATAATTCAGGCACCCATGGAATTATTAGAAACTGCTAGGGGCCTTCCGCTTATCTTTCCTATCCCTGAAAATTCTTTCTTCTGGGTTGATTTCAAGTAGAATGACGAAAAGGTAGATACTGTGTGCATAGTCCCATCAAGAGTTTAATCTCCAAAAATCACATCATGGTGCTATTAAAAGGGTAAAAAGCTAATCCAACTATAGTGTTTACAAATGAGACCTTCAGAAAGTGATTAGGCTTGAAATTATTTGGTAGAGACCCCATGAGTGAGACTTGGTGGTTTTAGAAGGATAGAAACAGAAACCAGGAACAAAGTATTGCCTGTCTCTTGTTATGTGACACTCTGTGCTCCCACAGAATTCTCCTAGCAAAAAGGTCCCTAGAACTTTCACCCCTAGAACCATGCGCTAAATCCCTTAATAAAGTTAACTAGCCCTAGGTTTTCATTCTAGAAACAAAATTTTAATATAACTCCTTCTAAGCTGATAGCGAGTCTCCACGCTCCTTCTTGTCTAGCACTTCCCCACTGCATTTTGGTGTCCCCTCAAACGCCAATGGACCTATCACCTGAAGAATGGATGAAAAAGATGTGGTATTTTTATACAATGGAGTACTACTCAGGTATAAAGAATGATCAACTTGAAGGCTTTATATTTAAGTGGATGCCACTTGAAGATACACCCATAAGTGAAATAAACCAGACCCACATGTATAAACATTATATAGTCTCCCTAGCGTAAATACTCAAAAGAAGAAATAAAAATAGAAAGGTATAACACAATTAAAAGGAAAGCAAGAACTTATG
>NDGN011363830.1:2533-13729 GCA_002564285.1 Tympanoctomys barrerae | reverse complement strand
TAGCGATTTGATTTGAAACTGTCTAATTGCTATTTGTTTATCAATGAAATTATGAAAAAAATAGATATAAGCAATTACACATATTTTTGCACCAAAATTTAGAAATCTAACCATATAAAGCATTGTAGCCAGACAGTGTTGTGACATTTTTTTCTTGTCTCTTGTTTTCATTTATGACCTTTTTTTTTTTAAAAAACAAACACTTACTTCATAGACTGTATAGTACTGAATGATATGACATGACAAGCGGTATGTATTTCCTATGGATAACCCACTACTGTTATGGACTACTGGACTATATTGGATCATTTTGCTGAATTCATGTATCTACAATATTTAAATGGCAAGGAAATACCAATGTCTGACAAAACTAAACAAAAAAGTGGATACAAATGAAGACCATTTGGTATCTGTGCATACAAAATAGGATAGATATACAGCTACTTTCTGTTAATTCAATGAGAAGAAAGTTTTGTACTAATAATATTTGGACAGGATATCATGTCTGCATCATGTACTATGAATAACTGCTACGAAGACAATGTTATGCAATGTATTAGTTATGGAAACTGTCCTACTAATCGGTTTTGAAACTGTCTCATTCCTATTTGTTTCTCAGTAAAATTAATTTTTTTTTAAAAAAAAAGGTCAATGGTATCAGTCCATGCGGCGAGCTTACTGCTGTGAAATGAAAAGGACGTGTGCTGTGTGCTGGTTGCTAATACCGATTGTGCGCTACGGGGGACAAGAACGGCAGCAGCACGGCATTCGCTTCTAGAGCCACAGAAGCAGTGCGATGCAAATCCAAGCTACTGACGTTGAGCTGGAAGCACATTAGGCTCCGGTGTCTCTTTTTAATATCATTTTGCTTAATGCCCTTTTCAAAGAGGCACTTTGGATCCAGTTTTTGAGATCTTCTAAGTAGAACATTTGACACAGGGTAAATTGGAAGGTATTTTCTTATTTGCCTTAATGATGAACATATATTAAAGTAATATGCACAATGTTTCAGTCAGAAGCAAACCTTTCTGCTCTTGGAAGTACATCATAATCGTATACAGTCCAGTGATATATTGCTTGGAATACGGATTTTTCATAATGTTACTAGTTCAACTTTCTTCTAGACCATTTACCCAGTACAATATTGGCTCTTAGGAAACTTGTAAAAAATCTGCAGTTTTAAGCAGCACTAATCCAGCTCAATGGCAGATTGGATAGATTCCAAGTGATTTGGCTCCTTTTTACTGACCCAGTGTAGCAACGTTTCCACAGAGTATTCCTCGTCTTAGAAATGTCTTATAGCATACAGATTTTCGCTTTGGAATATTGCATTCCAGTGAATGTTTTAAACAAATATTGACGCAGCAGAGATGGCCACTGCTCACCCATGTAGCTCCGCGTCCGGCACGTTGAAGCCTAGTCATCTGCGGACCATTAGCTCCCTTGCGAGCCATTCACGCGGCTTGCATAATATGATCCTTCTTTGGTGGCCAGCAAATGAGACAGAAGAGAGCATGGCGCTCCTTCCTGAGACCACACTGAGCTTGCATGCGGAGCGCTGCCATCGCAGTCACCCTGCAGCTATTTCTTGGGTGCAGTTTCCCTTGAGAAGCCTCTTATACTTTTTCACAACTCTCCCCAACACCCATATCTTATTTCTGGCCAGTGTTATGAATTCACCAAGACCACCTGACATTCTTTCCCTAATTTTAAGACACTCCATCATCTATGACTAGCCAAATACTATTCATGTTCCAATTCATGCAAAGTTCAGCTTAATTCCTGAGGTGAGCTTTTCTCCGTTCTCTGCAATCCTCATCGAAAACCGTTCTTTTGACATTTTAGCAGCTCAGCTCTCTGTACTTTGCCATTGCATTACTGCATTCTGCTCCTCTTATTTTGTAGAATGCTTTCATTACTCCTAGGGCCAAAGCGTCTTGAAGTGAGTGTGTCTGTGTGTGTGTGTGTGTGTGTACATGTCTGTGTGTGTCCATGTATACACAAGTGTGTGTGCACAAGTTCATCACAGCACGTAATGCTTTGGTTGTGTTTATTTATCAAACTATTCCAAAATGGATATTCTCATCCGAAATCTAAAAGTAGTAATGACACAATTTTCTGGAGCACATCTTTCTCTGACAGAATGAGAAAACGGTATGCAAAAATTCATCTTGAAATATCCTTCTAAATATACTGTGGTTAGCCACAGTTCTATATTTATAGTAAATTCTTTTCTCCTCAAGTTAAAGCTCTGTTGATAAATTCTTAGTGGATATTACAAGTCATTTTATGTCTTCACTTAAAGGACCCTTGGGACTTTGGCTGAGAGGCCCAACCTAAAATAACCTCTTCTAATTTTCTGCACCTAGCCCTTGTTTTGGAAATATCTGTTCATTTCTGATTATGGGCAAAAAGTAGCACAAGGGTGTGAAAAGACAAAAAAAAATTCAAGTGTCAAATTTGTTCAATTTCAATGTTTTAGTCTCCTTAAATCTTTTTCCTCAAATCAGATGGAGATCACTACAAAGCTGCTCAGAGAAAGACTTAAATTAATCAGTCGGCTTCTGTGCTTACTTGTGAGCCTGTGCAAGGCCTGGGCCCCTTGTCTGGAGATGAGGAGGGGACTGATCCTAGGTGAACCTCCATGAGTCACCTTTCCTGGCTGAAAGCCCGTCATGGCCCAAGAAGCTGTTAAGTCTCACAGGACAAGGCCACAGCTAAGGACACCTAGCTCCACCCTCAATTAACTAAATAAAGCTTGTAGCCAGAGGCACCTCATTTCTGTGGTGAAGGCCTTCTTGGGGATTACATCATTCTCCTAAATTAACATAATGTATTACCTAGAGAAGGCCATGAGTGATTCCTAAGTCCTGCCAAGGATTGGCTCACATCCTTGTGCTTTCTTCCCTTTCCTTGGTGTTCCCCTCTTTGCTTGATTGATAACTAAATAATATGGACCACCTAGAGATTATGTTGGACTTGGTCCCTAGAGAATTTCAAATCTGTTACAAAATTTCAACCCTCCTGGAGCCCTAAAAGCATGCTACTTGACTCTTTTACTTATACCTTTACCATGTACACTTGTTTGGAAGGTTGAGGGCCTGATCAGTCCTCAGTAACTAAGTGATAACATTCAGGCATTATCTTTTCCTCCTTCCTCTCCTGTTGCTCAGAGTCTGATCACTTTTGAGACTATTTTCATTGCAAGTTCAATGAGGCTTCAGTCTTCGGTGTCCCTTCATTCTAGTACAGTTCCTAGAGCCCAACATAGAAATACATACAAAATAGAAACCTGTGTTTTTCTAGCCCCTATATCACTTGAACATCTTTGATGCAATTTATACCTTGCTTTCCTTTTTTGGCAAAGCATTTTGCTATCAATACCAATTCTTAGAAGTGTCACAGGCTGGGGTCATGGTTATGGTTTGTTTCTCAGTGCTTATTTTATAGCCTTGTGTGCTTTTGGAGTGTCACTGGATTGTGGGGGCTATAGCTGACTTTGTCTAAGGAAGAGTGTCTGGAGGAAGAGGTGGATCGCTGTGGGTGTGGCCTGGAGAGTGTATGTCTCCATCTGGTTCCCCCCTTGACGCTGCTATCCTGCTGTCTGAGAGCTTTGTTCCCAGATATCCTTCTCTATGCTTTGGAGTTAGGAGACCATAAACCAGAAATATGGAACAAAATAAGGATTTCCTCTTGTGAGTCGCCAGTGCTGCATGCGGTGATTCAGTAATGACGAGAGCGACCAGGACAGGCATAAGCAACAGAAGTCCATTCCTCCTACTTCTGGAAGTTCTCGATCAAGGCACCAGGAGGCTTGATTTGTTTCTGTGGCCTCCTTGATCATTCCACTTAGGACAGTTGGTAAGCAGGAAAGTAGCTGTGGCTTATTTGTGTAGTGTTTTTCCTTCAGTAAATCAGTGCTGCCAGAAGGGCTTGGGTGGGTGTGAGTCCCTTAGCTCCACATCATAGCACCTTACAGGCTACTCGATGCACGCTGGTGAACATATAGAAGCAGAGTGTCCCTCCATTTCCACTTGATAGATCAATAAACAGTCTTCTAATTTGAGGCCAAGTACTTCTGCATGATTTTCTCCTGATGGGGCAAAGCCAATTAGACTCTTTCCTTGTGCTTCTTGATATATTTGTAGGAAAGAAAAACCTTTAAATCCCTCACTGTGGATTGATCCACTCTGTAAGAATAAGTGACCAATTCTGAGATATGTGACATCTCAAATCCCAATGCTTGTCTGGAGAAAAAGTAAAGAAGCCACAACCTAACGAGGCCACTCCTCCTGGATTCTGTCTGGTCTCTTGGGGAGATGCGATGATGCAGAATAACTGAAAGCAGAGAATGTTATATTTGGTGTCGGTGATACTGGGAGTACTATTCACACCTGCAGTAGCCAGGTCGGTAAATGTGGAAAAAACAGAAGAAATGGAGGCTGTGGGTTCACGGCAGCTGTGCGTGGGGACCTGCACATTTTCCACTGATGATGCTGGCAGGCAATGGGTGGATTAGGCATTGTCTTGGGCAAATGGGCTCTATCAGCCAATGTTCTGCTGGTCACAGAGCCATGACTATTACTTCTGGCTCTGAAGCTTGCCATGTGCTAGTTCCCTGTGCTGAATCCTGAACAATTATTAAGCCTGATTTTGTAAAATCTTCACACACAACATTTGAGACACGTATTGTTCTTATCTCCAGCTCATAGGTAAGGAAACCAAGATTACTCGCAGTGAGTATGTAACAATATGTAACTAGTGGCAGGAAGAAAGTACAGATTCAACTCAGGTCTTCTGACTCAATGTACAAAAAAGTTAGATAATAATATAAAGATGACAAAATATAGAAATTAACTTAGATAAGTTTGTAGACTGAGCCAAAATCACTGGAAATGTTATTCATATTAATTTGGCTTTGCATGCTAATTAGCATTGGGATGAATTCACAAGCAGAGACTTTTTTTGATCTTGAATTCTTATCACTAATTTCATACAATTCACATTCCCTGATTTTATATGGAAATCAGTTGTCTAATAATGAAATGAAAAGAATCTGGGGATGCATTTCAATTACACAAAACTGTTAATTTTGGGAATTTAATGTGGTGGATTGAGAATTTAATGTGGTGGATTGATGATAAAATAATCGGTAGGATGTGTACCATTTTATCATCATTTAACTGAGTATCAGCCAGAAAGTGTGGCCCTTCCTACGTTGAAGGAGAATAAAGCTGGGATGATGCATAACTGCTATGAAGGTCATAGAGATTGTACACAGAGTTTGTGCATTCCGGGGGACGAGATTGCCAGCACCTGTGTGTGTGAATAGACATCACCAATGCACATTTATAGCAAGAAAATAAAGTTGTTTCCTTGGTATAAAGGCTAATATCCCTTCAAAAACCTAATGGCAATGTGTTCAAGCATATTAAAAACTCATACTAAAATATTAAGGTGGTGCCTTTCTTTGAGTAGCTGGAATTATTAGCACTATGGTAGCTTGGAGAACTTGCTAGACTTTTATATTTATGCATTTGAAAAGAACATTATATATACCGCATTGTGTATATAATGCATTAGTAAAATCTATACCGATATATCTGATAGTGGGTACATTTGTAGCATATTGCATCAAAGTACAATCCCAGTCCTTAATTTAAAGTTGTTTACTAAGTAAATGTTTCCTATTATCTGCCTTTTGTCAAGGTCAAAGGCACATAAACAAATTTTATTTCAATAAACATTTGGGGTTTGGTGTAGGTGAGAGACACAATGACTGCAAGGTCCTAGGAAGGAAGGATCTCTAGCAATGGAGAAAGGCTGTGCTTCTTCATCCTTGCATCCTTCCTGACTTCCTGTAAAGCTGGAGTGAAATATGGTCTCCATCTTCCCATAATGCCTCTATAGAGGACATTACTGAGGGCTTCTATCTTTACTTCTGGTTCAATTAGATCTGTTCCATTTTTTTCCTTTCTAGGAGCAGTTCTCTGCCTTTTCCAACAAAATAAATCACATTGGTGTTGGCTGCTTTAACTTTGCCCTTCCACCCCCTCACTGCAATTGTGCCAATCTGTTCAGTAAGAACCCTAATAAAACTGGCACAAACAGAATTATCTGTAATGGGGAGTGAAATGGGAGAGGCCGGGAAGCTCATATGTTAATATTTTTCCTGTCACACATGATTTCATTTCTTCAACCTTTGCAATGGTGTCCTCTCACATCACTCAGCTGGTATCTGTCTGCCTTCGGAGCCCAAACCCTGCACCCTGAAAAGCCGGAGCCCTCCCGAATGTACCACTAAAGAGGCACTGCGTAAAGAACTCTTTCTTTGCAAGATAAACTTAGATGTTTTCTGAACTCTGGTTTTAATCCAGGTATGTGCACACAAAGATCCCCCCTTACTGTGCCAAAGTAAGGGAGTTTCTTAATGTCCGTAAATTAACAAATACGTGTATCAGGTCTTAAGGAATCTTTGGTTTTGGCCCTTTGCCACTCAAGTGTTCAGCAATACTTATGGTCCGTCAGGTGACAAAAAGACTTGCAGGGGATATTTTGTCCTGAGATGACACTCGTACTCCAGTGTTCTGCTAGTTCTACTTCACGTTGAATTGTTAGCTTTCCATAAGTCTTGGGGCTTGAAGCATAGATACATGCTTGCCATCCAGGAAGTGAATACTTAGTAAAACACCATGAGAATTGCTATCATTGGCTCGAATTGTCTTTTTCACTTCTGGAAGTTTATGATATCTGTCCGATGATTTATATTCAATTATCATTTAGAAACAAGTCAGTTCATTTCATAATTTGTATTTTGTTCATTTGAAACTCATTCTTTTTTATACTGGCTTTGAGATTGATATAAATGTGAAAGAGATGGGGCACACTTCTCTGCAAGAAGACAGAGGACTGACGCTGAGTGTTCTCCCAGCTCTCATTCTCCTCTCTGTGCAGCTCCTCGGCCATCCTGTTGTCCCAGAGAGGCTCATAGCCTCTGGCATATGGATCTACTTATGAGGCTTCACAGAGCATTTTCTCAGTGCTTGATCTTCCATCTCTCTAATGGTTCTCGGTTTTGTTACCAACACACTCATGGCCTACAGTTGACTGCTTTTATTGCTTTTAATTAAAGTCTGAACTAGAAAGTGTCTATTAATCAGTGTGTGAAGCCAATCATGAGTAAGGGCTTTATAAACTCTTTACAAGATGGATAGCAGTTTCATAAATTGCCCCACCTCTGTCATCTTGGCAGAGAAACAGTCATTTAAGTTAATTATATCATATGGATACCTGTAGTCTCGAAATTTGGAAAGCAACACCTATTTTGACAAGGCAGCTACCTTTTTTTAGGAGAAGTAGAAAGATTTGAAAACTATCATTGTATGATCATTGTATTCATTTTTAGAGAGAGAAAGGGAGAATGATTTTCTTCTGCCTGAGCCTCTTATATTAGTGTGTGGTGAGCCAATCACTGAAGATGAATTGCCATTTTGATTGTTCCCTACATTTTCTTCTTCTAATATATTTTGAAAGACTTGATTTTTCACATTTTCTTCTTCAGATTTATAAAATTTGAATTTCTGATGATAAAATACTCAGCAGCCTATTCCCTCTGTCTCTAAGATGAGGAGAAGTGAGCCACTTTTCCTTGTCTTTCATTTTCTGTACAGGGAAGTTTTTTTCAGCTTCCAATTAAATTAATTCAGAGAAGAAACACCACAGTCCACTGTGACAACAAGGGTTTCCAATCTCACCCACACATTTAGCAGTGTGGCTTGAATAAAATGAAGAAATTACAATTCAGTGAAATTTATCTGAGGCCCTTGAGACGTTCTACAAAGTCTTGTTTTTTAGGAGGTTTAGGTAGAAATGTGAGATTTGAGCAGATGGTAGGTTAGATTCACAAATAGTGTGCTTCTAATAATATAAAAAAAGATGCACCTCAGAGGAAACTGTATATCATTCTTTAGTGAGAAAAAAACCCCACCATTATTAGAAATCCACAAAGGAGGGCTCTCTGGGTGCCTGGGTGCCAGGGAGGGGCACACTTCCACTGCGGGCACAGGAGTCAGGACACCTGGCACCAGAACTCGACACCATCCCTGTCTGTGAAGCACACATTTGTGATTTCCACCTCTGTCTTCAAGTTTCACACAGTGCAGGTGAGAGTTGAGATGAAATCTCTCGTTAATTCCTTTGAGGTTCTGAGAAGCTGTCATCATTTGGCTGGTGTTGTCGGCAACACTGCCTCTTTCCCCTCTCTCTTTCCTAGGCCCACCTGCAGAATTCCTCAGTGGGAAGTGGGCTCGCTCATTGAAGGCAGCGGACGCCTGTGGGTGGGGACCAGATTCTACCACCCTAGACCTTTAGGCTCCGAGCCAAAGGCTGGACACCAATGCAGGGCCACTGGCTGCATCTCCGCACTCTCTGCTGTTGAGGAGGCAGAGATGCTTGCTGTGCCCAGTCGTCTCTAGTATATTCCATATCTTCCTTGTCCACTGCCAGCTATGGTCTTTGGATATGTTTGTTCAGTAGAACAGAATGTTTGATCAAAAAGACAGTAAATGTTTTAGTTTTTAGCTATTTCAGACGGTAGAAAGACATATCACCATTAACCCCTTTCCCATTGTTCCCCAGACCTTGGACACACATACCCCATCACTCTTGCCATTTCCTGATGCAGGTCAGGAAATCTTCTTTCACGAGTGCTCTTCATGCATTGCCGTCTCCCTCAATGTCCTGAACCAATGCTGAGCATTTACTTCTAGTCCCCACTATGACTTTGGTGAAGAACTCTGTGCCTCAGAGTGCTCATTTAGGTGAGTGAACCAAATGAGACCACACCGTGATGTTATTTGACAGAAATCACTGTAAGCAACTTGAGTAGACCCAAAACACCAATGCAGCCAGGAAAAGACATCGAAGAAGATTTCCAGAACTACTCAAAACTGGAAAGTGTAGTGGGTTAAATGTGAATTTTTTAAAAGGGGAGTTTTTGAAAGAGATTTATGGCAATTTGTTTTTTACTCTAAAAGGTTTAAATACTCTTGATGTTGTTTGACCACACCTTGTATAATGAGTGCTATGTCTATGCAAAGAGTTTACTGTTGATTTTAAATTTATTCTCAGAATTAATCCCCAGGATGGAAGTTGCTCCTTCTACCTTGGTCAAGGACAACAGAACACATTTGGAATAGATCTATGTCTTGAGGCAGAACAGTTTAACCAGCCTACAGGGAAGATAAATCTTATGCAAAACTCTGTTCCTCAATTAATTAATTATATCCTGTGTAACTTTAAAGGCTACTGATTTACTTCCTGCTAAGTGTGTTCTGTGTGTAGACAGGACTGAGTGATTCCCTCAGAAACCAAAGGAGAACATATGAGGTAGCACACAGGCAACCCTGCTGCAACCCCAGCTCCTCAGAGCAATGTCCTGGGCAGAAGTCACAGGAGCCAGCACATGTAAGGATGAGGACACTGACAAACACAGTCTCGTTCACTTTCCTGAGCCAGTCATCAGCAAGTTCAGCCCAATGCACTCATCTACTACAGAATTTCCCAAGTCTTGTATGTCAGAGGAGCCACATCAGCTGTGCCTCCATTCCAGCTTCCTTTAGTTTAAGCTTTATTCTTGCATCACCCCAGCTTCTCCAGTTCTTCCTTGTTGTTCCACCAAGGTATTCTATACTTACCCAGACACAGTACCTTTGGCAGCCAGTTACACTAATTCTTCTCTGATTTGTCACCTCTTGCCATAATGTGATCATGACAGGGACGAGGATTCTCCATCTATAAGGTACAGGTTGGAGGAGGTTGGCTTCAGTGTATTCCAGGATGTATCTGGGTAAATCCAGCTGTAGCCTTGCTTCACGTGTGGGCCTGAGCACTACGGTGAATCTAGGTATTTTGTAGTTACGATTTTCCATTCTTTTCTTGATTTCTCACATCTTGATGACTGAAACAAGTTTCTCTGATTTTGTTTTTCACTTCACATATCTCACTTTTACTCAAACAGAGAAGGGGGAGGAATGTGTAACCCTGATGTGTTGTTTCAAAGGCAATAGATCATCCTTAGGAGCATTACCTACATGCTGCCAATAGCAATCTGTCTTTCAGAATCACTTCATTGTATTGAGAGAAGCCCATGACTTATGTAAGGAATATTCTTTTGTTTCTCATGATGGGATAAAGACTCAGATTTTGGCTTATAAGCTAGGTGAATAGGTAGCAAGGCCTTAGCAGACAGTGTACAATATCACTAAGGTCTGTAAGTACAGATCAATGTCAGGAAATAGCAAGTTTATTTTGGAAGAAGCGGCAATGACTGATTATTGTCACTATCAACTGGTCCTAATGTTAGCCTGCACCTACCTGATCAGTTACATATATTAGATTTTCACAGAACAATTTTTTTCTTTCACTGGAGATTGATAGAAAAATATCACCTTTTTCTATGTTCAGGTGTACAGAAAAGTATGCAGATACAGATACAGATATAATAATAGATATTTTTATTTTACACCAAAAAAAGTAAAAAGCCTCACGAATAATCTGCGGAGTAGCATTTGAAAAGTGCTTGGGTGGAATATTTGGAGTGAGGAATGAAGAAGTTGTCAACTATACCGATCAAAATGTAAATCATGAGACAAAGGTCTAGATAGAACCAGTGATGGGTTCACCAATGAAGCCATCATGCACAGCAGGAAGCATGTTAGGTGTGGTGCTAACCATGTGAATCTCTCTTAAAAGAAGATCTTAATGCAGGGGGATCTGTTGATGGATTAAATTAGGCCCGTTGCAGTCAAACTTGAGTATACAAATAAACATACAAATAAATAAGCTAATAAATAAATAAATAAATAAATAAATAAATGGTTTGAGTTATTCTAGGCAAATGCTTCTCAAATCAAAACTGAGCCCTTACCAGAAACGGCAGAAAAGAGTTCTTCTGTCTGATTCTGATGGTCTGCACAAGGTGTTTGATATCTGTGCAGTCCATTGTCAGGAAGCTCGGAGTCCGCGACAGAGGCCTTTCTAAGGACAGTGCCTCATGGTATGCACCTGCTGTGCATTGCATCAATGTCTTACTTGATGACATGTTTCTTTTCAACTCATTTTTGTTTGCTTAGGGTTAGGGTTAGAAAGAAACTCAAGTGTGTGGTCCACGGCTGTGTTTAGAGGCACCATTACATG
>NDGN011363812.1:0-13090 GCA_002564285.1 Tympanoctomys barrerae | reverse complement strand
TTTTTTTTTTCAAATGGGAATTAAAGGATAAGTTGTAGGGAGGTACAAGGAAGGAAAAAAAAGAATCTTTTAGAAAAGAAAATATGGAAGGGCTTTTGCCTATGGGAAGGGAAGTGAGTTTGAAGAAGCAAGGAGGGTTAGGAGGGGAGGGACTGAAAAAGGAAAAAGATGTGTTATGTAAGTACCAGCTCTGCACAATAAATGCAATCCTTATATACTGCAAACTTTTACTAGTGAAAAGTGTTATGTTTCTCAGACTGTTTGCCACAGAAAGATGATGTTTTTTTAAAAAGTAGAGAGAAGAAATTTATCTCAATAATAAGTTGAAATACCAACAATCACCTGGTTTCAAAATACAGACATTTCACATATCATGACTCATATGCAGAGATGTAAAAGCAGGTTAAAAAAAGTAACAAATGGCATATTTTTTTCACTGAACACATGTGAAATTAGAGTGTGTATAATAAGAATGACACTAAGGAGAGTAGGCAACCTTTTGTGTTAACCATGCATGTCAGGTAGAACTGTCAATGATTCTACCTCTTTTAAAGATATAACATGGAGACTCTCTGTCACTACCAGAGGAGCACATTTTGATTTCCACAGTACGTGTATTAGTTGCTCTTCTCTTATTGCTGGAACAAATACCCAATACTCAAAATGAGGGACAGAAAAGTTTATTTAGCTCACAGTTACTGGAGGATTCAAGACACTGAAGGAGAGGCTGGATCACTGACATGTCCTGGATGACCCTCTCCACATCTCTGAGAAAACATAGGTTAGTAAGTTTATCAGTTTGGACCTCTCTGCCCCCACCCCTCAGGCTCTAACCTGGTCATCTGGTCCCTTTCCCCAAGTCACTGATTGCTCCTCCAGCTCTGTCTGCCCCATATCTTGTATGAGGCTTTGGGGGGACAACTAGACACAAACCATAAAAGTATGTAGTATAAAAACTGAAGTATATTTAGTGTTTCACACAATTCCTGTTTGTGTGCCTCACTTTTCTTACAGATAATTGTCAGAACAAATATGTAAATAACTTTTTATTGCTAGTGAAGTGAAGTGTTTATAAAAGCACAGAACTGTAAGATTTCTCCTGTATGCTTTTAGAACAGATCAGTTCAGGTACCATAGAATGATATTTTCCCGAAGGGGAAAAGTGACATTAGAATTCATTGTAGAGATAAACTTTACCTTGTGATGGCTGTAATCTGTGGAAGAATATAGTGCTCATGTTTATCAAATAGTAATAATATAGCTAATATCATTTTTCTGGTAAATTTAAATGGTTAAATCATGAATTCTATATTTTACTTATAACATAATATAGAGAAGCAACAGGGTTGAAATGAACTAAACACTTCATATATTTCCTCATTGACTCCAGATTGTGAAAGTGCAGCTATAAATCTCTCCAGAAGGCTTTTTAGTTTTATTATTCATTGCTAATATCATGCTGGAGAAGCTAGAGCTCAAGTAGTCTTGTGGCAATGATGTGGGCCATTGATCACTTAGAGCATCCCGTGTTTTCTACCTTAACATCATTCAACTTTGATTTATAACTTACAAGAGGCCATACTGATGTCAACAAAGAAAATAACAGTTTCTTTTATTGAAAATTGAAATGGCAAGAGAAAGGCAGTCTGAGTGGAGTTGCCAAAGATTTCTTCAATCACTCAGACATGGAGCCCCTTCCCTGCATGTGTGTGGGACAGCATCTGTTCCACTTCTCCTGCCAGACCACTCCAGAAGCATCCCAGGTCCAGTCTGTGGATTAGACCATCTGCCCTACTCTCTAGACCCCTCCGGACCAAACTCTGGCTTGGCATGCATGTGGGAGAGCTTCTGTTCTACTGCTCCTACAGGATCCCCCCATATCCAACCCAGGTCCGGCATACAGGCGCGGTGTGAAACTCTACAGCTGAAGTCCCTGCAGAGAGGCTAGGGGCCAGAACCACCCAGTGAATCCAGGACCAGAACATGTTGCCAGAGGGTGCACAGTGGGTTTGCATCCACGTGATGCAGCAGGAAGAAGCTAAGCAAAGCAGGCCATCCTAAGACAGGCACATCGGACTAGTTAAAACTTTGCAGAACTGGTAAGCTGAGACACTTTTCTAGACACAGATCAATGAGAACATCCTTCCTGATTCTCTCTTTACTGAGAGAGGGGGTAAAAGGTATCAAGGGTGAACTAGTTGGCCTGGAAGATTCCAGGTACATCAAGGGAGGTAATCAGACAAAACTTAGGGGAACTATTTCAAACACAAATTCTCAGTTGAATATCTGCTTAGTTATACAGACAAAATGCTTGCTCTTACCGTCTAAAATGCAAACCTATTACTTAGAAAAGTTTGTCAACTGCTACATATCACTACCCATTATTAGTATTCATACTTGCAGTCCTGTAATACAAAATTTAACTGCCATAACAATATAATCTCACTTAAGTACGAATTTTTGTAGGTGCTAATGTTATAACTGCACCAAACCACCATATTAAAGTTCAGATGACAGTGCTATACAAAATGACAAAAAGAAGGAGCAAAGTGCAATCTCACTTAATGAATCAAAAAGCTAGTTCTTTGTAAATAGGATAACATGTCTACATGCTGTACAGCAAATAGCCACTAAGAAGAGATTATTCTTTGTGATAATTATTGAAATTGTCCTACCAATTTGATTTGAAAGTGTCTCATGGCTATTTCTTTGTCAATAAATTATGGGGGGAAAGCTAGTTCTTTGAAAGATTAAATAAAAATAATGAACCCCTGCTTTCCTCACCGAAAAGAGGAAAGAAAAAACTCAATTTCAAGCAATAAAGAATGAAAACATAGCAATTATCACAGATCCTGTGGAAATTCATAAAACCATAGCTACTTTGAGAATCTTTATTCTCACAGAAGAGAAGTCAGAGAAGAAATGGACAGATTTGTAGAAAGGTAAAAATTAACAAAACTGAATCAAGAAGATATAAATACTCTCAATTGTTCAATGACACACAAAGAAATATAAAATGCAATTTTAAAAAATACAAAGTCCAGGTCCTGATGGAGTTACAGCTGAATTCTACAAAAATATTATAATAGTCCTCAAACTCTTCATGAAATTGAAAAGGAAACAATCCTCACAAAATCATTCCTGGATGGAAGTATACTGACACCAAAATGAGAGAAAGATGCAACTATAAAAGAGAACTATAGGTCAATCTAACTCATAACAGTAGATGCAAAAATGCTCAATAAAATCCTGGCAAATAAAATCAACAAATCACTAAGTAAATTATACAATATGGCAAGGTAGGATTCATCCCAGCGATGCAAGAATAGCCCAATATACACAAATCTATAAACGTAATACAATACATCAATAGAGCCAAATCCAAAAAAAAAAAAAAAAAAAACATAGTTGATGTAGCAAAGGCTTTTCACAAAAGCCAAAACGGGTTCATGTTCAAAGTCTTACAAAAAATTGGAATGATGGCCTCTATTTCAAACTGATAAATGCCATCTATGACAACACAATGGCTAACATAATTGTAAATGTGGAAAATCAGAAATCTTTTACTCTCAGATGTAGCACAAGAGAAAGATGTCACCTACACCACTCCTATTCAATAGAGTTCTGGAATCATTAGCTAGAGCCATTCGACAAGAGAGAGAAATAAAAGGAAGTATAGGCAAAGAAGAAGTTAAACTATCATTATTTCCATACGACATGATACTCCACAAAGAAGACAAGAAAAATTCCACCAAGAAGCTACTAGAATTAACACATAAATTCAGTAGCCTAGCACAATACAAAGTTAATAACCAGAAATTAACACCATTGCTCTACACAGATAACAAACACACTGAGAGGAATATTAAAGAAACAATACAATTTACAACCGCACCTGGAAAATGAAATACTTAGGAATTAATCTAACAAAAGGAGTCAAAGGTCTGTTCTATGAAAATTATAGTACTATGAAAAAAGGCAGTACTGTATTTGAGAAAATTAAAATGAAGTTTCCTGATTTTGGATAGGAAGAACCAGCATTGTGAAGGTGGCCATACTCCCAAAATTTTTCTACAGATTTAATGTAATCTCTAGCAAAATACCAACAAATTACATCACAGACCTAGTGAAATCTTTCCTAAATTTTATTTGCAATGAAAAATGACGTAGAATAGCAAAGACAATCCCACGCAAAAAAGACAAGGCTTGAGGCATTATAATTCCTGGCTTGAAATTATACTACAGACCTACAAGAATAAAATCAGCAAAATATTGCACCCCCAAAAAAAAGATTTGAACATCAACAGAATAGATTAGAAGACGTAGGAGCAACTACAAATACATACAGCCACCTTAACTTCAACAAAGGTGCCAAACATGCTATCTGGAAGAAAGATATCATCTTTAACATATGGTCCTGGGAAAACTGGCTCTCTACATGCCGAGAAATAAAACTTGACACAGGTCTATCACCATGAAAAAAACTGAAGTCAAAATTGATTAAGAATCTAAACATTAAAATAGAAACACAAAATCTCCTGCAAGTGAAAATGGGAGAAACTTGTCAAGCCATAGGGGTAAGCAAACATTTAATGAACAAAGCTCAAACTGGACAGGTAATACTGGAGAGAGTTAAAAACAAGGACCTCCTCTTATTGAGAACTTTTTGCATGTCAAAAGATATTACCAACTGAGTGAAAAGACAACCCACAAATTTATAAATTATCTTAACTAATAAGCACTCGGACATGGGTCTCCTCGCTAGAATTTATAAAGAACTAAAAAACAATAGGGCCCTGAAGTTTAAATACCCAATCCAGAAATAGGCATCTGATATGAACGCACACTTCCCAGAGGAAGAACTTCTAGAAGCTAATAAATACATGAAAGAGTGATCCACATCACTAGCCATCATGAAACGAAAACTAAACACTGGGATAACATCTGACCACACAAACAATGGGGTGAAAAATAAAGAAATTAACCATCTACAAGTGTTGGAGAAGCTGTCAGGAAAAAGGAACACTTGTCCACTGCTCATGGGAAATTAGACTTGTAAAACCATTATGTAAATCACTGTGGAGAATCTTCAAAAAAAACCTATGAGTGGAAATCCCATTTGATCCAACTATTCCCCTTCTGGGAAGTTTCCAAAAGAACTGAAAGCATCATATCATAGTGATATATGTTCACCCATGTTTATAGCAGCACAATTAATGATAGCCAAATCCTGGAAGCAACGGAAATGTCTGTCACTGAGGAATGGATGAAAAAAACCTGATGTTTTTATACAATGGAATAGTACTCAGCTATAAAGAATGATAAATTTGAATTCTTCATATATAAGTGGATGCCACTTGAAGATGTACTTGTAAGTGAAATACGCCAGACCCAAATATGTAAATATCATATAGTCTCCCTAATATAAGAATTGAAAAAGAAGAAATAAAAACTGAACAGTAAAACAAATGGAAAGCGAGATCTTAATCATTAAACAATAAAGAGAGGGCAAGGAGAAAAGCTAGGAAATATGGAAGGGGCATAACAACACATTTATATAAAAAAGAAATTTAAGGCAATGATCATGAGTTTCCTCATCAGCTTTTTGAAACAAGTAGTTAATTGTTTGGATTGTCAACCTGACAGATATTTTGATATCTGTGAATTAAGCATTGCACCAAGGATAGTAATGTGCAATAGTACAGCGATACTTGGAATGCCGGTCATTCAGGTGTTCCAAATGCATACTTCTTCTAATGTCATATCAATTAGTACTACACTCCATCTCAAGTAAAATTTTGTTTAAAAGAAAGATAATAAAAGAATTCAAGAGACAAGAAAAATGTTTCAAAGAACTGTCTTCCTACGATGTTGTGTATGGTTAGATTCCTAAATTTCTGTGCAAATATATGTAATTGTTTATTTGTATTTTTTATCTTCTTACTTTTTTCCCACATTCTACAGGGATTAAAAAGTTAGTGTATCAGTGATTGATGGAAAAATACCCGTTCCATATTATGTCTATTGTTTTTGTTATTCAGAAAGATAGTGATGTTAAGGTCAACTGCCTATATTATAGGGTAATAATTACATTATGCTTCTCTTCCAGAGGGTCAACAACTTATATATGTATAACAAAATTTAGAGAAAAAGAATATCTAAAAGGTTTTCTAACATTTTGGTCTTAGCCCTTCAAGGTCAGTGAGGGCTTGGGACATAAGGGAACCTGTACTCTAACATCCTGTAACTCAGTGGTGTCTGTTCAAGGAGATTATGGGGCAACTGAAGCAAGTGATCTACCATGTAGTATGTATATGAAGAGTCACCTAGACAGAAAACATACTCTCAGGCATTCACAGAGAGCAAATTGGTCAAGCAATTGCCATGACTCATCCACATGGCTGACACTGACAAAAAATGTTCAAATTGCTGTGCAGGGTTTCAGGTAAATAGTGAAGGAATTTGACTGACCTTGTCACTTACAAAAGTTACATATTTTTGTAATATAGTTCTTGCTTTATCTTGATCTTAACCATCCAGCCAAAAAGTATAAGCACGAGGTATAAAAAGCAAAGCCATATAAATATGCTGAGATGTAAAAGGCTAAAGTCAACATCTTCTGACATTGCCAGTTCTGAGGATAATGCACTACTAAGGACTACTGGACTATATTGGATTACTTTGCTGAATTTCCTCACCTACAGTATTTGAAGTGCAATGGAATACACATCAATGACAACAGTAAACAAAAGAGGGGGATATAAACAAAGGACAATTTTATAGTGATATATATATATATAAATATATATATATATCAGAATAGATATACAGCTAGTTTCTCATAGTACAATTAGCAGAAAGATTTGTACTAATATTATTTAGACAAGATATCATGTCTATGTCTTGTACTATTAATAACTACTATGCAGACAACAATAAGCAATGAATTAATTATAAAAAATGAAGAACTCAGAGGTATAATATAACATTCCTCAAAAAATCCCAGGACAGCTCATCTCTTGGGACTTGTCCACAGTGGCTTGAGTTTTGGTGGTAGCCAGGGAATGAAGAAGTGATGTTGCAAGGTATCCTGAGATGTTGAAATGCTTCCTGAGCATTGACTAAACTCACAAAATGGATGGGCAATCCTAGAAAGTTAGAAAATGAAAAGTTAGAACAGAGAAGAATGATATAGGAAAAACTGAAGTACAAAATATAGTACACTTATACTTTCAATCTTATTTCAACTACATTTATCACTCATTTCATTTCAGTTATCACTGCAAACCCATTTTTGGTGAAGTTTGCAATTTTGAAATGCATAAACTGTCACTGTACACTTTTGATTAAATAATGCTATCCTACATTACTCATAAAGCCAGAGGTTTTTTAACTATGGAAAGTAGTTCTGCATTCCCTCTGTAATAATGTCTCTTTTTTATGTTATGCAATTGTTTTTATGATTTTTGCTTTCTCTGTGATGAGTTTTGTTCACTCTAGCACTTCATGAAAAGCAGATTTTACACTGAATTTACATTTCAACCAACATTGTATCAGTGCTTCACTTTCTGCTTCTTTATCTCAGTTTTACAAGTTAATGAACATCTTGGTAATGAACATCAACATCTTTCTGATGAGGATCTTATTGTGGATGGTGTATGCTTATGAGAAGAATGTGTGTACAGATCATATTACAGAATATGACTTACAGCCACTGTAAGTGAAGTCCTCTAAGAAATATATTAATTGTTTCCTAGAGTTTAACAGCAAAAAAGCAAGTTATTTACCATAAATGAACCTCCTTAAGGCACTATTGAAAATAAATTTTAAATATTTAAGTAGTAAGACATATCTGCTCCTTCAATTATTAAATTTAAACTAAAACTAGTAAAACAGAGTTCATTTTGTGAGAAATCTACAAGTGCATTTAACATTTTGTTTAATAGGCTATGTAGGGTATAAGAGATCCAAAACATCTACTTAATTCAGTTATCTAATAAATATTATATGCCAGGCAAAACCAAAATATTTCAGAGACAAGAACAATACCGTAAACAAAAGAAACAAACATACAAACAACCACACTCATCCCAGAGAATTTAATAATAAAAACACATTCGCTAAGGACAAAGCTCATCCAGCATGCACTTTTGCAAGGAAAGAATCACAATACCTTTCTAAGTTTAAAATTTGGCACTCTTCTGTAAACTAACAAGTTATTTTAGGGAAGTGAAGAAAATAATACAAACAATTTATTATTTGAGGTACATAATTGCTTTTCACTTAAGAATCAGTCACTCATCCCTCAAGCCCAAACCCATACCTGGCATGTGTGTGAGAACTTCCGCTCACTCACTGGGTCCCACCAGCCTGAGATCAGGCAGGGCATGTGAGGTGTGGGACCATCTGCACACTCAAAGGTACCTCCTCAATCAAACAGGCTTTGTTTGAAACTCTGTGGCTAAAGTCCCTGCAGAGAGCCTAGGGGCCAGAACCACCCAGCTAATCCAGGAGTTCAACATCTTACCAGAGGGGCACATTGGGTTTGCTTCCATGGGCTGCAGCAGGAACAAGATGAGCACAACAGCCAGAAACAAGCCAAGCACATCTAGACCAGTTCAAACTTGGTAGATTCGGAAAAAGTAAGCTGAGATAACTTTGCTACACCCACATCTATGAGAGCATCCTCTCTCATTCTCCCGTGATTGAGCAAGGTGCAAGAGGTAAGAGGGCCGAACTAGTCTTCCTGGAAGACCCCAAGCACATCAAGGGAAGGCAATCATACAGAACATAAGGGAACCAACATAAACACAAATTCCCAACTTAATATCTGTTTGGCTACACAGACATAATGTTTGATCTTGCGATATAAAACACAAACCCATCAGTTAAAAAAAGTTTGACAACCGCTAAATATCACTATGCCTTATGAGTGTTATTAATTGTAGTTCTGTAAATGCAACACTATACCTGCCTTACTCATATAATCTCTCTTGAGAAAGAATTTTGGGAGATAATAATGTGATAACTGCACCAAAGTTCTATATCCAATTTCAGAGGACAGGTCTTTACAAAATGATAAAGACAAGGAGCAAAATGCATTTTCAAGCCCTGAAACGACACAGAACAAATTCAGAACACATTAGCATAGAATAAATTGGGAAAAACAAATCTGAAATTATGGTGGCCGAAGTAGAGAAACAACTTCAGAAAGACATAGAGGAAATCAGATCACAAATAATCTCTTCAGTAAAAAAAAATCATAACTATAATGAAAGCGTTAATAGGTGCTTCTAGAGTAGATAATGATAAATGAAATAGAGGAGAATAGAAGAGTGATAGAATCCTTGAAAGAATAATAAAGGAAAGAAATAGGAATCATGAAGCAGATTCAGAGATACACAGGAAATTAAAAGCTCAATCACAAGCTTGAAAAATCATTTGAATAAAAGTGAAGACAGACTTTCAGATGTTGAAGACAGCATTAGAGCTAGTGTAAAGATAAGAAAAGATCTCTTAGAAACAACTAGGATGCAAGATAAAATATTTCAACATCAGCAAGACAACAACGTGAGATTAATAGGTATCATTGTGAAGAGTCAATACAAATCATATGAAAAGAATATGGGCAGAAATATTACCAGAAAACTTCCGCAATATGGGAAAACCATCTGACATTCGGGTAACTGAAGTATAAAGAATGCCAAATGATATCAAAACAATTAAAGGCACACCCAGACATATAATAATAAAGATCCCAGATACAGAGCAAAAGAACAACATATTAAAGCTGCTAGAGGAAAAAAAAAAACATATCACGTTTAAATGAAAATCCATCAGAATAATGGCCGATTTCTGTTCTAAAACCATTAAGTCAAGAAGGGCATGGAGAAAGGTAATTCACGTGCTCTAAGAAAACCAACTCCTTCAAGTTTGATGAAGAAGTGAAACTTCCATGACAAAGAAGAACTAAAGAATTTCATGATGACATGCACAAGCCTTCACAGACTACTAAAAGATATTCTGGAGAGGGACTAAAATACTCACAACTGCACAAATGAGAATTCAAAGAGCCCAGTAAATAGGGAAAACAACTAAAAACAGGAGAAAAAGGAGTAAACAACAGCAGGTAAATAGCATGTCGATCATAAGTCAATACATTTCAATTATAACCATCAATGTAAATGGACTCAATTCATCAATTAAAGGGAATAGGCTTGCAGAGTGGATTAGAAAGCAAACTCAAAAATGTGCTGCATAAATGAAACACACTTAACTGGGAAAGGGCTGGGGAGTTATCTCAGTAGAATAAGCTCTTGTCTGGATCATGCATCATTCTGAGTTCAACCCACAGTACTTCCAAAAATAAATGAATATACACTGAACTTATAAAAAATTCACAGGCTGAAACTGAAGTGAATGAAAACATACTACATGCCCCAGAACCTCAAAAAAGAGCAGCGGTAGCAATTATATATGCAGCGGGTCTCAACTTCAAAAAGAAATGATCAAACGAAATAAAGAAGGCCACTGCACACCGGTTAGGGGAAAAATTCAAGAGGAAGTGGAAACATTCATAAATATGTACACAATAAACATGGGAGAACCCCACTATATAAGAAAAATCTTAATGGACAAGAAAAATATCATAAACTTAACAAGAGACCTTAAAAGCCCTTATGACAAAAAATAGGTCAAGCAACAAGAAATCAAGAAAGAAGTAGCAGAACTGAGCCAAAACTTGGAACAAATGGGATTAGTGGACATATACAGAGTTTTCCACCTAATCACATCTGAACACACATTTTTTTCAGATGCACGTGGGATATTTTCCAAAATAGACCACATTGTAGTCCATAGGTCATGCTTAAGTAGGTGAAAAAAAAAGAAATTATCTCAAGCATATTATCTGATTACAGTGCAATGAAATGAGAAATAAATGACAAAAGAAACCAGAGAAAAGCCAAAAATATATCAAAATTGAAAACAAGCTCCTCAGCAAATAATAGATTACAGATGAAAATGAACAAGAAATTAAATATTACCTAATATTCAATGAAAATTCAAGCACAGCTTTTTGGAATTTACGGGATACAAGTTCTTAGAGAGAAATTAACAGCTGTGAACTCACAAATTAGGAACAAAAAATGGGGTCAAATAAACACACTAGTGCTGCACCTCAAACATCTAGAAGAGGAACAGAAAACCAAACACAAAGCCCAAAATTTCACCAATGAAAAATCTGGATCTTTGAAAGATTAAATAATATTATTAAACCCCTAGGTAACCTCATCAAAAAGGGAAAGAAAAAATTCAAATACAAGTAAGAAGGGAAGAAACGGATGGAATTACCACAGAATGAGAGGAAATTCAGAAGATTATCAATAGCTACATTGAGAATTTTTACCTCCACAGATTTAAGAAACAGAAGAAGTGGATAGATTCGGGAAAGGTGCAAATTACTAAAACTGAGTGAAGAAGATATAAGGACTCTCAATAACCCAAAAGCAGCCAATGAAATACAAAATATAATAAGAAACTTAGCAACAAGGAAACGTCCAGGTGATGATGGATTCAGAGCTGACAAGAGAACATTTTCTATTACAACTCCAATGTAGTTCAGGAATTATTAGCTACAGCCACTAGATAAAAGGAATAAAAGGAATAAGAATACTTAAATATGAAGTTAAAGTAGGTAGGAATTAATCTAAGTACAGAAGTAAAAGATCTATTCAGTACTCTGTAAAAAGAGATAGTAGAGGACTTCAGAAAATGGAAAGATATTCCATGCTCATAGATATGAAGAACCAACATTGTAAAGATGGCCATTCTCCAAAAATTGTTATACAGATTCAAAGCAATCCCTATAAAAATACCATCAACACACCTGACAGACCTAGAGAATAATTCCTAAAATTTATTTAGAACCTGAAAAGAACTTGAATGCAAAAGGCAATCTAGGACAAGAACAAGGCAGGTGGCATTACAATTATTGCCTTGAAATTACACTACAAAGCTATGTTATTGTGATCACCATGGTAAAATAAGCATATTATTGGGAAATGCAAACCTGAGAATCACTGGAATAGATTGGCAGACGCAGAATCCAAAACAAAAAACACTCAGGCACTTTACCTTCAACAAAGGTGCCAAAAATGTTTACTGGAAGATAGATAGATTCTTTAAAAAATGGTGTTGGCAAAATTGGCTCTCTACATGACAAAAAATAAAATGTGAACCAGGTCTATCACCATGAACTAAACTAAAGTTAAAATAGATTAAATATGTAAACATTAAAACATAAACACTAGAGCTTCTAGATGAGAAAGTAAGCAGAACTCTAGAAGACATAGGGGTAGACAAACAGTTCAACAAAAATCAACCTGCACCAGTAATACTTCAGAAAATTAACGAGAGACCTCCTCTTATTAAGGTTTTATCCCCATAATTTCATATAGAAACAAATAGCAATGAGACAGTTTCAAACCAATTGGTAGGACAGTTTCAATAATTAACACATTGCATACATTCTTTCTAGTGGTTAATTTGCTGTACAAGATGCAGACATGATATCCTATTTACAAACACCATTAGAACAAATCCACCTATTCATTAAGATAATGTAACTATATAACTATCCTAACCACTTTGAATACACAAACACAAAATGGACATGTATCTGTATCCCCTTTTTTTGTTAAGTACCACCATTTGACTATTATAATTGTGTAAACTCAACAAAATATTCTAAAAGATTTCAGTAGTCCATAGTAGTATTGGATCTTCAGTATTGCCAGCTTCACTGGCAATGTCAGAAATTGTTCACCTGAGTCCCCTACAGCTCAACATAACATCATGGCTTTACTTCTTATACTTCATTTTTATGCTTTCCTGTTGGATGGTTAAGACCAACGTAAAGCAGGAACTATGAAACAGGAGTTGTAGATTTTGGGTCTGATAAGGTCAGTGAAATCCCCTCAGGACTTATCTTGAGATCTTGTAACTCAGATTGTAGAACTTTTCTCAATGTCAGCCATGTGGATGAGTCACAGCCATTGCTTCACCAATTTGCTCTCTGTGAAAGCATGAG
>NDGN011363795.1:0-10795 GCA_002564285.1 Tympanoctomys barrerae | reverse complement strand
AGAAAATAAAATATTTTCTTTTCAACCTTTCCTAGCATCTGATGAATATCGTGTGTACTGCAAATAATTATTGATGAGTAAATCTAATTAGTGGGAAGTTTTTTTGAGAAAAAAATTGGCAACAATTCAAACTACATGATCCTTTATGCTTTATGAAGGGTAACTTGTATTGGTTTTCATGTGTACATTGACTTAATTGGCTTTAAAACATGTACATATAACTTAGCAAATTTTATTGCTATCAATTTGCATTTATAATGTAATTGATTTGATAACTTGGCAAATTTAACTCAGTTTAATTTTTTATTTTAATAACTTAGTTGAATATTTTATATCTTGAAATAAGAAAAATTAAATATATCTGCATGTGATGGTACAGTCCTCTCTTTCTGAAGGTTGTTAGAATTCATGGACACAGAGGACCTGCCATTAGCATTTGTCTAAATAATAATGTTCAATCTGTCCCTGGGCTGTTGTGTCCGAAAATTGCTCTTCTTCTCTTAGAAGTCAGTGATTCTGCATGGTAATATTTCCTTACAAACCTTTTAATTTTTCCTCTTGGAGAAAATATTAGGCCCAAGTTTTTTACTTTATTACCCTGGATCATGGTTTTCTTAAGGACATTGCATATATATATATATATATATATATATGCATATATATTTTTTTCTTTTTATTTATTTGGTACAGGGTCATGCTATGTAGGTCTGACTTGTAATGATCTTTCTGTATCGGCCTCCCCAGTGCTGGGATTATAAGCATGCACCACTATGCCTGGTTTCGATGCCAGCTTGGTACAGAGGCGGCATGGCACGTGGTACTGGGCATTAAACCCTGGTCCTTGTGCTTTCCAGGCAAGTCTTAGACCACTGAGCTATCTCCCCAGCCCAGACACTGCTACTTCAGATGAAGGCTTTTCTTGTGGGTGTGTGGTCATCTGACAGCTCATTTAGCAGGGACACTGTGACACTGTGCCACCGCCCTGTGTCCCTGGTTGTCACAGTGCATGGAGGAGACAGGTGCTGGCTCAGGGCCCACTGGAAGTCTGGTTCTGCTAGGAGAGAGTGCCAGCAGCACACAGCACCTCACTGGGTGGGTGGGGGCGAGCGTGGTGTGCCTGGAGCAGAGGCCTCCTCCTGGCGCCTCTTACTGTAGATTTTATCACTATTAAGCCACCAGACACTAGCCGAGGCGAGGCTTATGCCAGTACCAGATCACACATATGACCTGTTTTATCAATGCAATTCATATTCTCTTCCCTAAATATGTATCGAATTTGTGTCAGCTGACTTTATGACAGTTCATCTAAATGCAAGGAGCATAGTATCCAAAGGCCATTGAGTACTCTGAAACACACACTGAATGCTCTTTGGGCATGGGATTTTGAAGCTAGGAATGTGCTCTAGTGCAGAGATTAGCTGTAAACATCCTCATCAGCGAGGCTCTTGCAGTTCAACTATGAAAATGGAAGCAGCTGAGGCCTTCTTCTCCTGCGGAAGGACGCTCTAGGGTGCTTTTGTGCTGCTTGACCTTGGTGAAGTCCGGTTAAGTGGCTCTGGAGACTACCAAGTAACTTTGCTGCTGAGCGTAGGAGACTAGGAACCCAAACGGTTAGTGAGCTTTTCTTCAGAAGTGAAGGAAACCCCTGGCTGCCCCTGCGGCTTGGGAGAGGCATGGAGGGCAGAGGTGAGAAGCCCGGTGTTCCCGGCCACGGCTGGCTGGGCTCCTGGCCCGACCCGTGGTGCTGCGAAGCGTTGCCCACTTAGTTTGCTGTGTTAAAATCCCGAATCCATTTAACTTTTCTTTCCTAACCAATAAAAATGGTGGCCTTTTAAGCTTTCTTTTTTTGTTTCTGTATTTATCACTCCTGGTCTTGTTCTTTTGAATAAAGGTCATTTCCCTACTGCCCCAATTATCAAGTAATATCTTCAGGGTAGAATATCAGAGGGGAAAGAGGGAAAACTATTTATCTATGAGCATTTCTACCTCAGAAGAATCTGACTGGAGTCCTCAGCTTTGTTTCTTATGAGTACAAGTTTGCAGCCAGCCTGAGGGTGGACTATCTCTGTTCTCCTCCCCCTCCTCTCCCCTTCCTCCATCTCTGAGTCCCCTTCTCTCTTGGAAAAGATCCAGCTTTGCTTTTCCTGTTATCTATCTTTATATTGCCTTTTAATTTATGCTTGGGGTTTCCCCTGCAAGAGACACCCTGCGGTGGTTAAGCTCCGTGTCTTCCACTCATCATTATGGTCTCCCGGTACATCCACTTCCTACAAAGGATGAAAGGCCACTCCGACAAAGTTTGAAGGTCACAGGTTGGGAAATAGGCAGGACTGGTGTCCGGCAAGCTGACAAGCAGTTTGAAAGATCTACTTGTGGGCTGAAAGCAAATGAGCTAGTCGGACCAAACCTTTCTTTCTTTCCTTAATGAGAATGTGAATGGTGCCGCAGAGCTAGTGATCCCTGTGAAGTGTATGCAACGTGGTGACCTTGGGGTTCCTTGTCCCCCATCTGAGCCCTGAACAGCCAAGAGCAGGGGCGCAGGTGCAGCCTCCTGCAGGAGAAGAGCAGCAAAGGCTTTGCGCACAGCAGCAAGGGGGAGCTGATGGTTTCTAGCTCAGCAGCTGCACAGCTTAGACAGGCCTCCGTCACGCTGGGGCAGCACCGCAGGAACTGTCCTCCCAGCCCACCGGGACCAGGGGAACTGTCTCTGAGCAGCCGAAATCAGTCACCTGATATTTTACTGGGTGAAGTTCTAAGCAGAGAACTTGGCAAGGCAGGCTAACCACGTCTAGTGTCCTAGTACCTGGCTATTACCATACTTTCCCAAGTATGGAATATGTCATATACCTGGAATGCTCTCACACCGGGCAAATTCCTTCATAATTTTGGAAAATAAATTCTTTATTGTTAAGGATTTATGCGTTTTTCCACTTTAGATGTGTTGTTAACCTTGACATAAGTGCAGATTGCCATGTTAACCTTTGTTAATGTTGGCGACATAGGTTTTATGTATTTAAGCTCACGTAACAATTTGCAAGGAGAGATGGCACGCTGTGACTTCACACCTGCCTTTCATGTGGATTAGAGAGAGCTGTGTCACCCAAAGAGTGGCCACAGACCCTTGTTACTGTGCCAACTTTTGTAACCTGTCTGTCATAATACAGGTGTAGTGAGTGAGTCAACGAGTAGAAATTTGTATGCAATCTGGTATTGTCCAAGCATCCTATTCTTTTTGTAGAATTGTCACCTTGAACAGGAGTGAGAGTGCGAACTCAGCAATATGCGTGGATTGCGAGTTTGGTTTTCAGCTGACGACAGTTTGGGAGCACGATGTGATACAGAGACTGCCGAGCCTCGGCTTTGGTGTGAGGGCATCTTTGCTTCACACGCTCTCTGTGCCAGGCGACGCTGAATTATACTTCTGGAGGCCTGCATGGCGCTGGCCTGCATGTGGTGCTCACTCCAGCATCACATCTGTCGGAATCCTCTTTGTCCTCTTCTGAGAATCCACCTTTAATAATCGCGTGAAGCATCAAGAAGGGACATGACCATATTCACTAAAATAATTGTTGAGTATGAAGTCAGGGGAAAGGGCTTGCTGCTGGGGCATTGCGAAGCCGGTGCAGGGACCCTGATGCCAACCTGTTCTCGGCTCTGTGGGGCTCCCCCCGTCTTTCGCTGTTTATTTCCTAATTGGCCATTTATGTGCAAGCGTGTCCGTGTGTCTGCAGGCTGCAGTGGCCATGGGCGTAGAAGGCTCTGTGCACAGCCTGGGCGCCTGGGCATCTCTCGTTGCAGAAGCCACCTGACTTACTCTCTTGAAAAGGAAATTGGAAGGCAGACTGCAACTCAGATTAATTCACAGCAGGCACCGTGCAGGCCCCAGTGTCACAATACCTTGGGGAGTGGACAGGGTGGCCGCTCACTCTGGGACATGCTGGCTCCTCCTGCGGGCACTTAGCTCCTCTGCTACACCTGGACGAGAGCTGGGCCTGTGCTCAGGGGCGCGAGGCGGCGCTGGGAGGCTCCGGGTGGACCATGGGCTCTAGGGCCGCTGCCTGTCCTGACTCTTCACACTGTGTGCCTGCTGGTGCTGGGTCAGCCTGGCCTGGGGAGAAGCCTGAGGGCTTTAGTGCTGAGACATTCAGCCTTAATAAGTGTGCCAGGGTCACAGCAAAGATGTCGTCCACTGCTCACGTCACAGGCATCCATCAGCAGCTAAAGTGAGAAAACGCCGCCACCTCTGCTCCTCCAGAGACGCAAAGTTGACCAGATCAGAGTTCTCCTGCAGTGCTGAGCCTTTTCCTCATTTAACTCATGTTCCATTAAATAGTAAGTGAGCTGCTCACTTATGCCTGGGGGGGATCTATCAAAGGTGAAAACGCCACACTTCTGTGACCTCTACAATCCACGTCACCTCATAAAGAACACCTGGACGCACTGACTGTATGCAAACAGCCCCGAGGGGCGCGGGGTTCTGCGCAGTCGGTCTGTGTGGAGAGCTGCGGCCTGAAGGGGCCCCAACCCTGCACTTCTTCCCACAGCTGCAGGCCCTCATCCTCTGCTGGGAACCTGCAGGGAATGCAACAGACCCTTAAGATTTGCTCCTGCTATTTTTTTCCAGCACAGTTAGATCTGTTTTCAGAAAAGCCACAGGCCGAGTTCCCCTGGAAGCTGACTTGGAGATGGAGCGTAGTATTCGGGAAATATATTGGGCATATCAAAGTATGGAATCGAGCCACATAAGGGAAGGAGGCAGGAGTGGACAGAAGAAGCGCTGATAAGCATGTCAGAAGCGTCAGCCCACCGACCGGCGCGTTTCAGATTCCTGACCAGCTAAGCCACGCCACGGGGAAGCAGGGGAAGTATCACCTTCCTGGGGAAGGAGATGGCCAGGTAAGGGTCCTTGTGAGGGAGCGCCAGCCTGACTGGGCATCAGTGGCGTCGCCAGCATCGGAGGGGAGAATTCCTCGCGATCCCAGTGTGGACACGTATTCTAAGGTTCTGGGCTGAACTTGGCACTTCCAAATTCACAAGTTGAAGACCTGGCCTTGAGGTCCCCAGGATTTGGCCAAACACAATGGAGGTGAGGTCTTCACAGAGATGGTCAAGTTAAAATGGAGCGCTCAGCCCTGATCTACTTGACCGAGCGCTTAGGAGAAGGGCTTCCGGCCTAGACACGTCATGTCTGCCCACGTGAAGACCCAGGGAGAAGGCAGCTGTCTGCAAGCCAAGGAGGAGGGAGTAGGAGGAGCGAGCTGGTGACGCCTGGCTTCCAGCCCCTGACCGGAGAGATAAACGTCCCTGAACCGACACCCAGGTGGCACAGGCAGCCCTAGCCGTGTGCACCGGGAAGCCATCGCTTTTCTCATCATCTTTTACAGTGCGCTTACTTTTTAGCAGCACTCTGAGATTAATTCAGACTCTCCATTTGCACCTCATCTTGAATATCAGCAGGGACCACCCTGGAGTATTTAGGGTACTCACGCTGATTCTGTGTTGATTTTGATAGTGGACTCACTCCAGCTGTGTCACTATTTAGTCATTTATCAGCTCGGGCAGCACGGGCTCTGCGGTCACTTCAGAACCATAAAGCTGAACTTGCTACCGAAGAGAGGCAGAGCCACGCTTATTAGGCAGGCTTTCCAAAAGGAAGAGTGCTGACCTGTGGCTCTGGGAAGCCCCGTGCTTGGCTGTTGGCGCACACGTGGTCAGCAGGGCTTGCCTCAGCTGGAGTGGTCTGCAGGGTCACCTTCTGTGGCTGGATTCATTGGAGCAAGTTCATTGGAGGGAGGCTGCTGCTGCCCGGCTGGCTTTCAAAGGGTGGGGACCACGGCCCGCTGGCTTCCTAGAGCACGTGCACTGGGGTCAGTTGGCACTGACTGAGCGAACAAATTTAATTCTGGTTCTGATTGTTACTTTGTATTACGATTATAAAGCACTCAGTCTCTTCCTAGGCAGTAGGAGGAGGGACTCAGACCTGAGAGGTGTTCATGAATATTGGTCCAGTCACACAGCTGGACCGTGGCGGGCATAATTAAAAAAATGAAAGATGCCCAGTAGGCTATTCAGTGAGTCTGGATTTCAATGAAGCATCTGAATGTTGGAATGTCAGCATTGCAGAGCTTGGAGGAAGGGCCCCTCATTCTGGGCAGAGTGCTCTGGGTGTCCAAGTAGAAGAAAGAGGACCCTGGGATTGAACACCTGAGGCTTTGCAAAGTTGGCATGTGACAGATTGTGTGTGTGTGTGTGTGTGTGTGTATGTGTGTTTGGGTGTTTGGGTTGAATTCTTCATGACCATCCTCCACCCCACATTGCTAAGTACAAAGACATGAGAAAGGTGAGGGTTGCCTTTGCACCTGGCGATGAGACAGAGCAAATAAGAAAATCAAAGGTTCACTCCTACCTGCCTTGCCTGAAGCTGAAGCATCCCTTGAAAGGCTGAAAGAGGAAGTCGCCTTCCCACAGGGACTGCCCAAGCAGGCGTGCCCTCCCTCGCTCTGGGGCCCTCAGGTCTCTCCGCTCCACAGGAATGCAGCAGGGACACCTGGTGCTCTTCTCGGTCAGGTGTCTCATGGAGACAGTGTTCTCTTTTCAGGCTTTTCCTAGCAGACAGTAGCCTGGCACAGGAGGGAAAACATCGCCTAGGCCTGGCTGGAATCTGCGGGATAGGTTGAGCAAGAATGAATGAGGTTTCTTAAGTGTCCAGATTGGAACTGGAGAGAGGACGACACACAGGCAGCCCAGCGAACTGATAAAGGCATGGAGGAGTAGCTTGGGGGACACGCGGGGACCGATAGCCAGACTGAGGGCCCGCACTGCAGGGCCCATCCCAGGAAGCTCTGCAGTCGACAGCTGCACCAGAGCTTTCGGAAGGAAGGGGCCGCGCCCGTCACACAGCTGGACCGTGGCGGGCAGCCAAGGAGTGCCTGCCAGTGGACGTGGCAGCGCCGTCATCGAGGAGCAGCCGTGGGACGATGCCCTGCTGCTGTCCTGCGGAACACGCAGGAGGTGAGCCGTGCCTGAGGACGGAGGAGGACAGAGAAGGCAGCGGACTGGCGCTTCTAAGTTCATGGGATTTGGTGAAAGTGATCTTGACCGGCTCAGCGCCAACTGGGGTGGACCGGCGAGTGGCTGTGTTTAGGGTGAGAGCTCGATTCATGCTTCCACCTTTGTAAATGACTGTAAGTCAGCCAAAGGCGTTGGGCTTGACCCGGGAATCAGCAACAATGTTCTGTTCGTTTTTCATTTTTAAAGTAAGCTCTTGAAGTCCACTCCAGAGATAACAGACTTGAACAGCAAGTGTCGATGCTCCAGATGTCTGTTGTGTTAAGGGAAGACGTGTGTGAGAAGCAGCCTGCGTGGCCCGGAGGGCAGCCGTGCTCCAAATTTATGCCACCGCCGTCGATTTAAAAGAGCAGGGCCAGGTGACAGCCACTTCTGTGGGCAGCGGACAGGGGCCCAGAGGAGCTCAGTGGCACTTGGTGGAAGGAGCCCGGGTTCAGGGAAAAAGAAGGGATAGCTGCAGGTCACAGACACCACGGAAGAAGACAAGCGTCCACTTTGTTTCCAGTACGCCCAGGACACGGTGCGAAGCGCGGATGAGGCCCATGACTCCCAGGACAGTGGTGGAGGTGGGGGGCTCAGCAGGGTCCTGCAACTCCCAGGACAGTGGTGGAGGTGGGGGGCTCAGCAGGGTCCTGCAACTCCCAGGACACTGGTGCGTGGAGAGCGGCCTCAGCAGGGTCCTGCGTGGGCTACAGCACTGCCACCGCGTGTCAGCCGCCGTTCTTCTCCGGCTCCTCCGCGGGTTCCTGTCCTTTGCTGTTGCTTATCTCCACGTCCAGGGTCACACAGTCCCCTCGTCAGCAATTCATCTCCCACTTCTCTTCCATCTCGTGATCTTTTTTCTTTTAATTTTATTGAGAAACAAATATGAATGAGAAAGTTTCAAAGCTGGTTAATAGGACAGTTTTGATAATCAATACATTGTACATTGATATCTTCTTAGTGGTGATCCATAGTACAAGAAGCAGACAGGATAGCCTGTCCAAACACTATTAGTACACCTCTTTCTTCTCATTGAATTAAGCGAAAGTAGCTGTATATCTGTCCTAACTATTTTGTATATACAAATGCAAAATGTTTTTTCCTTTGTATCCTTTTTTTTTTTTTTTTTTTTTTGGTTTAGTGCTGTCAGGTGTGGGTATTCTATTGGCATCCAAATACTAAGGTGTTTGAATTCAGCAAAACAATCCAACATAGTTCAGCAGTCTATAATAGTAGTGGCTTATCCTCAGAAGTTCATGATTTTGTTTTTTTTTTGGTTCCCAGAACTTGTCCCAGCTTAAACAAAGAAGGAAGTTTGTTGGGTCTTTTATGCAGGTCGGAAGAGAAGCAGGCAGAGGTCTGGCCCGTGGAAGGCGTGCAGCCCAAAGCAGCCTTGTTTTCTCACAGGCCCACCACCAGGAACTGCTTTCCTCACCTTTCATTTCTGTGCAACACGATGCTCTGGGGAGACGGCCAGCTTCCCTGGCGTGGGGGGTCTTCCCAGCACGTTGTTATGGGGTTGAACCCCATCTTGCTATGGGGTACCGCAGCTTGGAAACGGTTGCAAGTGTTCTCTGGCTCATGTGCTACTGATCGGTTCCCAGTGGGCCAGGGCCGGGAGGGAGGATCTTCAGGGGCGGAGCCCAGCGGGTGGCGCCCTCTCTGGTTCCCGTCCGCCTTCGGCTCTCCCTTCTTAGTGTGTTCTCGCCATTGTGATACCTTCTGCTGTAATAGGACGCGGTCCACGAAGACAGACGTGCGCGGCCGCCTGACCCAGGCGCGAGCCTCTCCGAGTCTGGGCTGCGAAGTCACGGGCGCAGGTGTTTCTCGGCAGCAGAGCGGATGAGGACCGGCGTCCCCAGCGTAACAGCGGAAACAGCATCCAAGGAATCATGCTTTTCATGGGAGAGGCAGGCAGGCCGCACAAATCAAATCTAGATAAATTAACTATAGAAAGAAAATTAAATAGAACCATAGCGACTAGAAAATCATACTGAATTTCAGATAATCTCGCTATAATAATACTTCTGTATTGGATTGTGTTACTGCACCACAAATGTAAGGAAAGAATATTAGATTTGTAACAGAGGAGCTACAGCTCGTCTGTCTGCAATTTAGTGATTTATCTTTGTACCTCAAGACTCAGAACTGAACATAATAAAATAATGTATATTCTTTTCTTTAACAAGTTGATATACAGGTTATATATCAATCCCCTCAAATTATTTATGGAGCAAATAAATAGTGAATAAAAAATGAAGTCTATTTGTTTTCACCAGAAATTGGCTACGTGTATGCCTGTAATGACACTGACTGTGCGACCTTCATGCGGCTATAATAACAACCAGAGAAGTTGCGCTGTATAGTGAATAGCCAATAGAGTTCTGGTAGTCCGGGGGAAGCCCAAGATCGCTGAGCCAGTGAACGGCACAGGCTTTTGGTCTGCACTGTCACATGGTAAGAAGACAAAGGGCACACCCCCCATGAAAAAACCCACAGAAAAGAAAGACCAAAAAAAAAAAAGGAGGCAGGAGGAGGAGGACCCATGAACCTGTGAAAAGTGAGCGCAGAGCTGTGACCCAAGCACCTCAACACCTCACAGCACCCCTGACAACGCTGCTGTGTGGAGGACAGCCTTTCCACACGTGAGCTAGGAGGGACACGTTGAGAACAACAGAAGTCAGTAAAGTTAGTGCTTTTTAGGAACTTGTGGTGCTGTCTTTTTTGGTAAAATTAAATGTAGATTTTCCTTTAACACACACAAAATTTTAAATGAGTCTTCTACACAATTGATTATCAGGTACACATAGAATACAGCGACTTGGAACAAGTGTAGAGAAACTATCCAACATTTGGGAAACAACGAAAACCAGATTAGTTGGACTTCATTAAGGAGAGTGAGTTATAGAAGTGTTTTTCTGGGCAGTATTTCAGATTATGTCAAATGTAGAACAAAGAGGCAGATGCTCGAATGGTGTGAGAGTCCAGGCCTGTATTGCTTCAGCATTGCTCATTGGATTCCTCCCCATGAAGCCTTGGAAGGGTACAAATGCTGGGCATTGTACAGTTGTGGGAGGGCTCCTGACAAATAGCAATGCTAGGGCAACTGCTGACCATCGCTGTCCTATGGAAACTGTCAATGTCTGTATGCATGAATTTTTATTTAAAACAGTTGCAGTGATAGTAACTTTTATAGTAACTAATTTTATAATGGCTGTGGCCTGACCAAGGACTTATTGGCCAGGGGCCGATGTGTAACATGAGTAGATGGGGAACAGGTCTGATATTTCATTACAGTGACAGAAAACAGACTAATATTGGTGATGGTTTGCCATCCCAAGCAAAACAGGGAAAGCAGGATCTAGAAACTCATTGCGAGGGCTTGTGTAGATGTCCCCGTGTCTCTTGCAGTCATCGGTAGGGATTGTGGAGGTGGCTGGATCTAGGGTGTATGATGCTGGGATCAACGGTGTGATGTTAAGATTAAGGGTGTGAGTGCCACCTGCCCTAAGGGGGTAGCCTGGATGAGACAAAAGGGACAGAGGGACACTTGTCCATGCTGCTTGTCACCTTTTTCTACCTCCTTGTTGCAAGCTTGCTGCTTCCTGCCTGCTGTGCTGTGGACTGCTTCTCACCAACACGCCCGGCCAAGCCACTGCCTTGGCGCCAGCTAACTGTAGACTGTTTTCTATCCTTTGACTTTCAGCTTATGAATTTCTTTATGAGTTAAGTGTGTTTCTTGTAT
>NDGN011363779.1:0-11550 GCA_002564285.1 Tympanoctomys barrerae | reverse complement strand
GCATGAATTCAGCAAAATAATCCAATATAGTCCAATAGTCCATAATAGTAGTGGGTTATCCATGGGGCTGGCAATGTTAGAATGATTTATTTATTTATTTATTTTTCTGGTTCAGGCTGCCTAAGGGAGGGTCTGAAAAAGTAGATGGACCTGGGAATTGAACCGCAGTCCCTGAGCCTGACTAGTTTTGCAGAGCAAGCACTTAAACAACTGAGCTAACCCAGGAGCCCCCAACAACAGAATCTTGATACCTGAACATAGTCAAGCCATGCATGTTATGGAGCTGAATACCTTGATAAGATGCCCTTGATGAGTGAATTCCTTCCTCCTTGATTTTAAATATTTATATATGGAATGTCAGATCCATGAACTTTGAGCTAGAGAGAATAACATCACAGTCAAAGCAGTGTGAATAAAGTGAGCTAAATTCCTCTTTAAATTCAGCAGCTAGAAGCACAGAGCAGGAAAGAGGAGGAGAGTGCCTCATCCATCAGGTACTAGAACTTGCGCAGTGCCCTTCGTGTTGGATGATTATAAGGCACTTAAGGCTGAGGCAACTTGCTTTTCTGCCTACAACAGAAGGGAGACAGAATAAAACAAATTAGTCTAAGATGCAAAAATGCCAAAGGGCCTATTAAGTATAAAAAGCTATTAGGGTCTGCACTCATACCCACAAGTGTGTGCATTTGCGTTGGAAAGTGAGAGTGCAAAAGAAATTAGTGGCACATGCTGCTTCAGCAAGACCATACAGAGTTTTCTTGATTCATAAAACCTGACTTACGAGCAAATCTTATGCAAAACTAGGCAGCTTGAAAAGAGGAGCTCAGATGGAAAGACAACAGGGTTACTTAGAAGCAAACATCACTTTTTTACATCTACAAAGCAGTTCGTGTTATGTTTTGATGCTGTATTAATAGGATACTAAAAATACAGAAGGAAAACAAACCTTCCATGTAGAAGTATTTTATGTGTATGGTAGACGAAGTAGTCAGAGACAGAGAAATTAGTGGGACTATCAAATGAAAACCTGATGCCTCTTTGCAGTGTTACATTCTCCATTATTTTCCTTTATTACTACTTCATTAGTCTAATGTCTATTCGTTCTTTAAAAGAATTCAGTGGAATAAAGACATCCCATGGTTTCAGGAATATATAATTGAAATTACTATTTAGCAACTATTGCTAAAACTATATGATGCAAAAGACACTTTGTGATGTATTGAAACCATGTTAGTATATTGAGAACGTAGCCCTCCAGAGTGTTGGAGGAAAGAGAAGAGGCTAGGTTTTTCTGCATATTCGGTTCTTTTCTGTTAAATAAATAAAATATCTTTTAAAAATATTTTTCCTTGCAAACAAAGTTTTTATGAAGTGAGAGAGCAATCACAAAATGAGAGGCATTTTGGAGATTTGTTTGAGTTAATAAAAAGAAAAGTCAGATGTTGCAACCTCAAAGGCTCAAGAACACAAGTAAGGTGACAAGTAGGAATTCAGCACTGCTGCCTCCACAATCATAAAACTGGCCTAGCATCATTTTACACCCACACTTCCAGCCAAAATTGGCCCAGTCAAGAAAACATCCACAGTGTAAATGACGCAAGGCTGGGGGCTCCCTCTGGCCTCACAGGCAAATTTTCCTTCCAAGAAAACCCCCACTACATTGCACACCACAGACTCACAGTGATCATTGGCAAAAAAAGTGTACTCTGCCCCACCACTTAAGGGACTACCTCATGTCTTAATAACTGCCTCAGCAATTTTATAATCTGCCTCCAATTGTGCAGATTCACCCTATCATTGGGTTGATGAAATCTACACTTATCCAAATTATTCTTAATAGTCACTAATGACAGTTAAGCTTTATTGGGTGCCTAAGATTAAGGAGACACCACTACATGCTCCATTTTCTAGATGAGAAGCCCCAACCTAGGATGTTAAGTGATACGCTAAAGTCATAACTTTTATGAGAGTGAGCTGACATTTGAACCCTCATTGTATTTTGTGTCGAAATTTCCATTTATAATTTTTCTTCCAAATTAGAGTGATTAAATTATTTACTAAATCAAGCATTACTCTTCCATGTGATGACAGACACAAAGTAAAGACAAATTTAAGAACAGACTAAGTTAAAAGAAACTCACTCATTCATGAGGCTAAATGACCATCTGATAATCTCTCTGACTTAACCCATTCTGAGTTGCACCTGCAGGTCAGAAACCTCTCAGGAATTTTCCATCAATCGTTGATATGCTAAACTTTAAATCTGTATAGAATGTGAATAAAATTTATTTTAAATAGTAAAAAAAAAGAAATAAACAATTACAAATTTTTACCCAGAAATTTAGAAATCTAACCATATACAACATTGTAGCAGGACAGTCCTGACATTTTTTTTCTTGTCTCTTGTTTTCATTTATTGCCTTTTTAAAAAACCTTTACTTGAAAGTATAGCAATATAAATATATATATATATATATATATATATATATATATTAGCGTAGATATGCAGCTACTTTCTCTTAATTCAATGAGAAGAAAGTTTTGAACTAATAGTGTTTGGACAAGAAATCATGTCTGCATCTTGTACTATGAATAACTACTATAAAGACAATATACAATGTATTAATTATTGTAACTGTCCTACTAACTTGTCTTGAAATTGTCTCATTGCTCCTTCTTTCTGAATAAAATTAACATAAAAAATAAACAAATAAATTTTAAACAATAAAATAAAATTTTTCATGAAAAGGAAAGAAAGAAACCTCTCAGGAGATTTCTCTCAACCCTCAAAAGCAGGTGCCTCTGTAACACTAAATAGGCCTTTGAAATCTTCTAACTTGATCGAGGAAATAATTTGCTTTTAACCTGTTGGTCTTTTGCTTCATAGTCATTATATCCAGGCCCTTCTTCCATCTCACCACTTCAACCACTCAACTCCCATGAGGCAAACTGGAGGGAAGGGTGTTGAGCCTCACAAAGAATCAAGCCTTCCTTTGAATTCTTCCTGCAAGGCTCCAGCTTCCTTCCCTTGTATCTACCCAGAATTAAAGATTGTTCTCCTGGTCTCTAGGAAAGAAGCAAAGCAATCTGCTTTCTGAAATTCCTAATATATACGACTTCTTATTTTCTTTTAGAGGTACCTTAGGTTCGTACTTGAAGGCATTTTTAAAAATAAGATGAAAACTTTGAGCTGCAATTTGGTATGCTCCTACCTGTTGTATAACTGTGAACTTAACCTTTTCTCCTGAAGATTCCTCAAAAAGGGCCAGCCAGATAGCTCAGCGGACTAAAGCACTTGCTTAGGCAGAGTGCAGGGACCAGGGTTCAATTCCCAGCACCACCTGTCATGCCGGCCCCACCGCTGGAGCACGGTGAGACAGTGATTGAGACAAGGTGGGGTGGGTCCATAATCATAGTGCTTGAGAAGCTGAAAAGAGGAGGATCACTGAGTCTGATCTGTGTAGTGAGACCTCATAGACCCTGTACTAAATACCTTAAAAAAATTCCCCCCAAAGCTAAAACTCATAATTCATTTGACTCAGCTATTTCCCTTTTACATATCTTCCCCAAACAGTTTAACAAGACCAAGACTACACTCTTAAATACCTGGGGAAAGTGATATTCCTCCAAAGAACTGTCATGAGGGTATGCTTGCACAATGTGCAGTTTGTTTTTAAGACTCTGACATTACTGTCACACATAATGTATGTGAAGGCAGTCACAGCTCTTTGAAACATACTTTCTTGTTGATATTCCCCCAAAGCAAAAATTTTAAATGCATGTGGACATTTCCTGTCCATGATTCCATGTATTTGTGAACATTCCCAAAGGCCTCCTAATGAGTAATCATTTGTGCTTTGGGTTGAGGCGTGCATTTCAATTAGGATACATTGGTTTGCCTAAGTCATAACTGAGTCCTGCCAACTGTCCAGCATCAACATCTCATCATACTTGTCATATTCTCTACTTATTCCTGGGAACCATCACTGCAATTAAAGTGCAGTCCAAAGCTCTTAAATGGTCTACAAGTCCCTATATGGCCTGCCCCTTTCCACCCCACCCAACTTTCTGGCCTCATTTCAAACTACCCAAGTCTTTCTTTTCTCTCCAGGCCTCTGCACCAGCATGGAAGGTGCATCTGCAGCAGGACCTCTGCTCTTGTGTTTGCTTTCTCTGGGTGCTCTTGCTATGCCAGGTGTCTACCTACCTGGCTGGTGTGCATGCTAGGGGGAGGGAAGGCCTTTGCTCACAGCACTTTTTCAGGCAGGTTTTTCTGACCAAAGACCAGACTCAGCCCTGAAACTTTCCCTAAATCAGTGAACTAAGTATCACCGTTCTTCATGGTACTTGTCAACCTGTCTAAAATACTCTATTTACTTATTTATTGTCTTTTGTTGAGCCCGCCCTTTCCAAACAACACTGGCCTTCCTTCTTCCTGATTTTCGGTCCTCTAGAGCATCCTTACTTTCAGGCTGTTCTTCACAAAACCTCAAGATATCCTTTTAGTACATTCCTTTTTATTACGTTAGTCACGGCCTAACAACAGTCCATGTATGTGAAGGATCTTTAGCTGATTGGCCAGACTTCTTTTTTCACACCTAAAAAATAAAAGAAGATAGTTTACATTTCAAAAACCCTTTGGCCATAAATGAATCTTTAAAAAAAAAAATTGGCTTTGTAGACAAAAACTACAATTACTTTGGTTAGTATCCTAAAATCATTTTATAGTTACCATTAAATCCAACCATTTAAAAAATAATAATAATTTTTACCACACTGAATGGCAAATTAATCACCTGACAACAGAATTCTACACAGAGGTCACTCTCAAATGAGAGTAGGGGTGCCTCAGTAATCTCTTTGCATGACATCCCCCACCTCAGTGTGTTTAGAGCATGCACCGGGCTGCACCTCCAACTCCAACCTGGACTGTTAAGGCTACTTTTGATAATCTTCTCCAGCTGCCTCCAGGCAGGAACATCAAAAGGGCACATCAAAGCTCCCAGTCACAGTGGAGAGAAGCCCTGAAAACCGGGTGACGCTTTTTTCTTCAGGCTCCACAACAAATACAAGTCTTCAGGCCTTCCCCCAAGGAGAGGAGAGTAATTTTTAAAAATTCTAGTCTGCCTGCCCTGAGGGAGGAGAGAGACATCGGCTATGCAGGTAGAGGATCAAGTCACTTCTCCCAATCAGACATTTCTGAGAATTGAAGGGCCGAGCTAGGAAAACAAGAAGAAGAAGAAGCAGGAAAAAAAAAAAAAAAAAAAAAAGAACAAGCAAAGTTTGATCCTTGCCTCACTGGTGTGTGTTTAAAATGCAAATAACAAAAGCTGAAAATGATGAAGTGAGCACGTACTGTCTCACTGACATGCAAGACAGGCAATTAATGAAACTCTAGGCCACAATATCAGCTGCCTGCTGACTCCTGCAATTGAATTAAAACTATCATAAGAATAATACAAGGACTTGCCCTTGTCCTTCTTGTCTATGTGTTTATTTAATTTTCTGTCCAACTGACTCTCAAATAAATTGGAAACAGCTGCCATTTTTTGATTCAGTAGCTCCATTACCCCCTTGTGACATCATTCTGGGCAGGAACACTAACAATAGGTCATTATGTAGCAATTACTTTATTGATTTATGGAAGTTTTTAAGCTCCATCAGGAATATGCACATTCAAGGGGAAAAAAGACCACTTCTGTGTTCTTGCTAAGGAGAACAAACTGAAATGCAGAGGCTAGCATAATGTTACTCAGATGGGACTTTCCTTGTAAAGGAAAATATGGGAATAACTCTTGTTTTGATTTTCTTTAAGTGAAAGAGAAATGGGGAAAGTCTATAAAGTTTAAACATTATAGTACCCAGAATTTAATGAAGTAACTAAGTAAACAGATGACTCAAGCGCTGCTGTTATGTAATAGGAGGACTTCAGTGGTAGAATAGAAATTGCTCGAAACAAATTAATAGTGTTCAAAACCTCATGATGAATGGACTTTCTGAGCTTACACATAACATTTCAAAAATACACTGCATGACAAACATGCTTTCTTTCTCAGTTCAAATGGACACAGCAGAGTACTTCACATTGGGGTTGAAAGCCTGCGCTGCATTAGTCAGCGAACCATACTTTAACTGCCTGTCAGTTCTTAATCAGCTGTTTACCTGGGCCCCTGTGTAAATGAACAAGCACTTCCTCTTTTGTAAACAAGTGGCTGTATTTCACAGTCCTCTGGTTTGAGGAACTTGGGTCAACAGATTTAAAAAATAAAAGGAATGATGTGTTTTCTGGATAGTTCCTTAATAGGAGATTCTAACCTGCTGAGGTGAGCAACCCTCTTGAGTTCATTTTAAAGAAAGTGGTTGTTTTCTTAAAACAAAACAAAACAAAATCCTCTTTTTAGCAGTTCTCCCAGCATTTGCTTTCAGGATCAGTAACTTATTTATACTTGTCTGAAATATGTACCTGAGATGTTTTAGCTTCTACTGGGGATTTTGGGGTTTACTGCCCTGGCTTTTCTATCAACCCTGGTGAGAGAAACATCCTAAAGTCAACAGCAGACTTAGTTCCTGGCTAGAAAGACAGCAGTGGTACGTGTGGCAGCCAGGGCCTGTTCCACACCACTAGACTAGGATGACAGGATACTGCAACTTGTTTTATTTTATTTTATTTTATTTTATTTGTTTTTTTGGCAGAACTGGGGACTGAACTCAGACCCTTGCACTTGCCAGGGAAGCACTTATTCTACTGAGACATCTCCCTCGCCCCTGGATACTGCAACTTTGGATAATCACCTTGAACTTCACCAAGTGATTTTGCTATGGCCAACCAGATTCTGAAAGGAAGATTTTAGAAAACAAATTTTGCTTGGGAAATCTGTCTTCTTACTGTGCAGTTGTTATGGCTTGTGTCTAGTTGTTACCCTAAAGCCTCATGTAATCATGGGGCAGGGACTTCTAGAGCTTGAGATTAACTCATAATTCACTGGGATTATGGGTTTTAGTACTGCTGAGATTATGGATGTGTGTACCTTCCCCAGCCTGGGCTGATAGCCTGAATGCAATTTAAGGAAAAGAGACTTTCTCTCCCTGTTGCTATTGTTGTTGTCCCCATGCCATGAACTGGATGCCCTCTGCCCTGTGCCACTCTGCCTTGGAGCCAGCCAAGTACGGACTGAAATCTCCAGTGACTGTGAGCTAAAAAAAAAAAAAAAATCCCTTTCCTTCCTTCATCTTGAGTGTCAGATATTCGTCCCAGCAATGAGAGAAGAGTAACTGACATAGAAGTTAAGGCAGATTTTAGAAATTTCTGGTAATTCAGCAGTCTGAAGGCCCATATTACAAAGATAAAAGATTTACAGACAAGTAGGGAATCTAGAAGCTGCTTCAGCGTAGAAACTCTCCCTTTTACTACGATTATACAGATAGTATTAAGAAGTTCCCACTGGACTTTACATTGGGAAACTTAGGATATCTTCACAATTATGTCATTAATTAGATGTGAGACTTTGAATGAGTTACAATTTTCTTTGACTTTCCAGTGTGGGCTCAGACTTGCAAGCCTCATGCCTCAGCCTCCCAGAATGTAGAGAATACAGCAATGTGACACCATGCTGAGCTGAGAGTACCTTATCTTTTTTGCAAACTTGTGAATGCCACAAAACTTATATTCTCCACAAACTAGCCAAAATCAATAAACTCTCAAGCTGGAACATATTTGCGATCAGGGCAAGAAAAGTACATGCTAACCTAAAGTCTTTCATGCTGAAGCATTTCTGAGCCACTCAATTTGCTTTCTTAATAATAACATCTCTATAGTGTACCATTTCTAAGCCACGAAGGTGAACAGCATGCAGATTAAAGGGAACACTTTAGATGAGAGTACCCAATTCTTTGACATCTGTTGCAAGAAGAAAGTCTAGACTCATGTCATGAAGAAAGTTACAGGTATGGCATAATGAAGAAGAAAATGAAGGGGACACCATAGGACTGTGTTAGCAATGACAAAGAACTGGTGCAGTGAGGGCTAATAAGGTGAAATGGATAACTCTATTAGAGATAAACAAGACTTCCATACATGATGTTTAATAAGCAAGAGTTAAAATAAAATCAGCTAATAAAAGGAGTCCACAGTATTTTGCTTCTTGGTAGAATTGCATGATTTAATGATGTGTAAACAAGATTACTTCATCAGGTAGATAGTAAGTAGTTTGTGGAATGGAAGAACTAGAAACAAATAATACAAACAAGATAGTTAACATGGCCAAAGAATGGTGATCTAAAAGTTTAGAATAGGATAATGCCAATGAAATTGGAAAGAAAGGCTCAAATAAAAAAAAAAGCAAGATAATCGCTTATAAGAACTGATTTGACATGGGATGCCAAATAAAAAGAAAGGAAGTAGCAAAAATTAACTGCCATCTGATAAATGTTCCAGAGAATTAATTGCATAGTTGAGTCACTGGGAAAGAACACAGATGGAGAAAGGAAGTTTATCTCATTGGACTCAGGACATAAGTGTCCCACTGGAAGTACAGCCAAATGCAAACATCTAGGTAATAACCAAGTATAGGAAGCTCATGAAAGTTCAAGGTTTAAGCAGCGTGCTTTCATTCAGCAAACATAAGATATTTATCAAATACTTCTTAAGAACCAGCCACTGGGATTCTATTCCACCCGGCCCCCAGGCCCAGCATGTATGAGACCTTTCACATGCTCGCTAGAACTGCCTCCATCAGAAAAGCTTGGTGTGGAACTCTACAGCAGAACTCCCTGCAGAGAAGCAAGGGGCAAGATCTACCCAACTAATCCAAGAGCAGAACATATTGTCAGAGGGGCATAGTGGGTCCACTTCCATGGGGTGCAGCAGGAAGAAATGGAGCACAGCAGTCAGACCCAAGCCAGACCCATCTGGATGAGTTTGAACTTGGTAGATCCAGACCTGGTAAGTTGAAACACTTTGCTAGACCCAGATGTATGAGAGAATCCTCTTTCTCTCTTGATTGAGAGAGGGGGCAACAGGTAACTGGGTGAACTAGTCTTCCTGTATCACAGGTACAAAAAAGGAGGTGATCAGAAGAACTTAGGGGAACTAATTTAAGTACAAATTCTGACTCTAATATCTATATCTAATATTTGCTTAGCTATGCAGCCATAATGTTTGTTCTTAGGGCCTAAAAGGCAAACCCATTAGATACAAAAGTTTGTCATCTGCTAAATCTCATTATCCATTATTAGTGTTGCTAATTATAGTTCTGTAAATGAAAAAACTGTAACTGCCTTAACCACACAATCTCTCTTGGGTAATAATATCATTACATGCTAAGGTAATAACTGCTCCAAAGCTCTACACTAAAGGTCAGAAGACAGTGCTATATAAAATGACAAAGAGAAGGAGTAAAATGCAGATTCAGGCCTTGAACCCACCTAAAATGAAAGAAAGAGACACCAGCATAGAAAAAATTGGAAATCACACACCTGAAGTCTCTGAAATAATAGCCTCTGAAGTAAAGAAACAACTGCAGAAAAGTATAGAGGAAATCAGATAAGAAATAATCTCTGATGTAAAAAAAGAAATGATAACTATAATAAAAGAATTATTAAGTGCTTCTAAAGAAGAACCTGCTAAAAAAGTAGAGGACAATAGAAAAATGATGGAATCCTTGAATGAAAAAATAGGAAAGAAATAGAATGCATGAAGCAGATTCAAAGTGATACATAGAAAATTAAAACCTCAATCACAAGTTGGCAAAACAATTTGAATGAAAGTGAAGATAGTTTCAGACCTTGAAGCACCTTTGCAGCTAGTGAAAAGGTAAGAAATGATCTGTTAAAATCAATTAGAATGTAAGAAAAAAATTCAACATCAAGATGATTCAGAGATGAACAATGAAAGACTAGTATGCATCAATGAGAAAAGAGTCAATACAAATGATATAAAATGGATAAGGGTAGAAGTAATAGCAGAAAACTTCCCAAATATGGGAAAACAATCTGACATTGAGTTAACTGAAGCATATAGAACTCCAAATAACAACAACTCAATCAAAAACACACCGAGACATATAATAGTCAAGATCCCAGAAATACAGCACAAAAAAATATACTAAAAGCCACTAGTGAAAAGAAACAGATCACAGTTAAAGGAAAAACCGTCAGAATAACGGCTGTCTTCTCTTCACAAACCATGAAGTCAAGAAGAGCATGGAGCAGAGTACTTCAAATACTCTATGAAAACAAATTCTAGCCCAGACTACTACCCTTCAATACTCTCTTTCAAGTTTGATATAGAAGTGAAATACTTCCATGACAAAGATCAACTAAAGAATTCCATGATGAGAAAGCCAAACCTACAAAGACTAGTAAAAGATATTCTAGAGAGGGGCCAAAATGACCACAGCTCCATGAATGAGAACAGAAAGAACTCACCAAATAGGGCAAACAATTAAACACAGGAGAAAAGGGGTATAAAACATCAGTTAAATAGCATGTGAATCATAAGTCAATCTATCTCCATTATAATCATCAATGTAAATTGACTCAATTCACCAATTAAAACAATATACTGGCAGAAGGGATTAGGAAGAAAAATCCAAAAATATGCTGTATACAATAAACACACTTGACTCAGAAAGAAATTCATACTCTGAAAGTCAAAGAATGAAAAGTAATACTACATGCCCCAGCACCTCAGAGAAAAGAAGAGGTAGAAATCCTGTTCACAGACAGTCTCAACTTCAAAACCAAGAATAACCAAACACAAAAGAAGGCCACTATATAACAATTAGGGGAAAACTTTATAACACTCATAAATATGTATGCACCAAACACGAGAGCACCCAACTATATAAAGCAAATCATAATGGACATGAAAAATCTAATATCCAATACCACAATCTTAACAGGAGAACTTTACACCCACTTAACCCAAAACGATAGGTCAAACAGACAAAATATTAGCTAAGAAGTAGCAGAACGGAACCAGAACTTGGAACAAATGGATTTAGTGGACATATGCAGAGTGTTTCACCCAACCACATTTGAATACACTTTTTTTTCCAGCTGCACATGGGACATTTTCTAAAATAGACCATATACTAGTCCATAGGTCATACTTAGGTATATGTGGGAAAAGAGAAATTATCCCAGACATATTACCTGACCACAGTACAATGAAACTGGAAATAAATGAAAAAAGAAGCCAGAAAAAAAACCATAAACACATGGAAAGTAAACAACACCCTCCTTAGCAACAAATGGGTCATAGATGAAATTAAACAAGAAATTAAATGATGTCTACAATTTGATGAAAATTAAAGCACAACTTATCCAAATTTATGGGATGCAATAAAAGTGGTTCTTAGAGGGATATTTATAGCTGTGAACTCACACATTAGGAAAACAGAATGGGGGAAAATAAATATCCTTCCACTGCACCTCAAAAGTCTAGAAAAAGAAAAGTAAACCAAATCCAATGCCCAAAGACAGAAGGAAATTGTAAAGATTAGAACAGAAATTAATGCAATTGAGACAAAGAAAACAATACAAAGAATT
>NDGN011363760.1:0-24019 GCA_002564285.1 Tympanoctomys barrerae | reverse complement strand
CAACCCCTCACTTAATCTTTTGATACCATTCTGAAGACATGAGAGGGAATCTTTTTAAGGCTTTAATTTATATTTTTCTAATTGTTAGGGATGGTGAACATTGCTTTTGCATGCATCCTGGGCTTTCGGGTTTCTTTAGAAGAAATAGAATTCATTACGCTTTGGACATTAACGGTGTTTTACACCCTTGCTTTGCACACTGCGCTCCCCCACCCACATTCGCCCGTCAGTCTGCCGTCCCCCGTGCTGTCAAGGAGCCTGTCTGTTTGAGGCGCTGGCAGTGGACTGTACTGGCCGTTGTTGTCTGTGCTTCAGCAGTCGGATCCCAGAAGCGCTGCCGAGGTCAAGGTCCTGGGGCTGTTCTGCTGTGTTTTCTTTTAGTGCCTTCAATATTTCAAGTCCAGCATTTACATCTTTTATTCATTCTGAGCGCATTTCATGATGTGAGATAAGCATCCAATTATAAGTCAGGCCCAGGAAGGCAAATGCCTGCTGCGTGGAACTTCAGAAAGAATTCTGACGCATGGGCGAGAGAGATAAAATGCTAGCTAGGAGAGGTTATGTAAGAGCGGGGGACAGCAAAAGGGCAGAAGTCAATCTAAGCACATGCAGTTTTAGCTTAAAAAGAAGAATAAATTTTAGCGATCATTTGCACAGCAGGTTGACCAAAGTGATAAATAATATACTTAATTTATCAAAATAGATTTTTTAAATGTTTTTATCAGGTACGTGGTAGATGATGCATTATTAAGCTTAATTAAATATATAATGGATAGATCGACAAAAACATCCCCACTGCAGTCTAGGATTTAGCCATTATTTCTCAATTAAAAATTAATTAAATAAGGACTGAGTTTGCAGTAAAGCACTGGAGTGCCTGTCCAGCATGGATGAGACCCTGGGCTCCATCCCAGGCCCCTACCAGAAGTGAGCTGCAATATAAATAAATTAATTAATGAAAGAAGGTGATTTTTGAAGAATAGTCCCTTAAAATATACAAATAATCTGAAAAAGGTCTATTTTTAAAAATGAACATCTACTTTCCTGCTGTAATTGAAAAAATATTTTTTTGGCTAGACTATAGGAAAGCGCCATGATTAGTAGTTACATGAATAATGGACCACTAAATGGATTAGTAAATAATGAATGAGTAAATAAATAAAATATATTAAATGTCCTATATTCCCATCACTCAAGTTTTAGTGGAATCCAAGTTTGAATAGCTGATGATATGCAGAAAACATAAATTAAAGTCACCAATAATGTTACCTTTAACTTGATGAGTGAGTGAGGGTTAATTTTTGGTATCAGATTTATTGGCTTAAGCAATACCAAGGGAAATCCTGGCTCACTATTTCTGGCCATATCTGTGGTGGTGTTTCAGCAAGGACTGGCATAATAACTGCAGACAGATGGCGAGAATCTCCCTTGGTGTGAGCAGGCACTGAGCGGTAGCTTTTAGGTTTTCTCTCCTGGAGCTGAAATACTCTAATTTCTCCAAATTTGAACATCAGAATTTCAGACTCTCTTGTGTGGAACCCCTGAGAATAATTTCAGTGGCTCCTAAGTGTTGCAAGGCTTCAGGATAGGACCGAGAATTCTAGCATATATTCTCTGGTCGCAAGGGGCGTTCTTTTTAAAAAATAATTTTATTGAGAAACAAATAGCTATCAGTGGGACAGTTACAATAAGTAATACATTGCATATTGTTGTCTTCGCAGTGGTTATTCATAGTACAAGATGCAGGCAGGATATCCTGTCCAAACACTATTAGTACAAATCTTTCTTCTCATTGAGTTAAGAGAAAGTAGCTGTATATCTATTTTGTATATACAGATATAAAATGATCATTCACTGTATCCCTTTTTTTGTTTAATTTTGTCAGAGAAGGGCATTCCATTGCCATTTAAATATTGTAGGTACATGAATTCAGCAAAATAATCCAATGTGATCTAGTAGTCCATAATAGTAGTGGGTTATTCATAGGAATGGCAATGTCAGAAGTTGTTGACGTGAGTCTTTTAAAGCTCAGCATATTTAATATGGCTTTACTTTTTATATACCCTAACTACATATGCTGATACCTGACAGGAGTTTTCATGTTGAGTTGAGTTATTCTAGGAGCATGCCAGTGTCTGCAATTTGCATACTGTCTTGTTGAGGCCTTCTCAAACATAATCATGTGAACAATTTCTGTCTGTCTGTCTGTCTGTCTGTCTGTCTATCTATCTATCTACCTATCATCTATCTATCTGGCTCCTCCTGGTTCTGTTACACTAAAAAAACCTCTGTAATAATACTCAAAGTATGAACGTTTTACTCTTTGAATGCATCTAAATTTCTTAAATATATTTTGGTGAAATGATTATATTGTATGCATATCAAGAATCTCAATGAATACACCTGAAGTGAGCTACTTTGGAGGTTCTGATTCTAGGGCCGCTTTATCTCTCCTCATTTGTGTTCATGACTACACAGTAAGTATAGGACACAATCCTTTCATCATCATGTCCACAAGTAATACCAACAAAATAGGGGAGAAAAACCCTTACAAAATGCTGCTGCACCAGTCTGATCTCCATCATATTAGCATATTCATGTTGTACTCCATTGTTTGAAAGAGTTAATTTCACTTGAGAGTCATAGTGGGGTCTTACTATTTTTTTTCAAATCTGTATTTGTTGATATCACCTGAAGAAAGAAAAGAAAAACTGTGAAAACTTGGAAACGTAAATATTGTTGGTAGGATCATACTCTTTTAGCTTGTGACCATCTCCTCTCTTTGAATCCTCTGGGTTCATCTTATAATTCCCTGGTGACATGGACAAGATGAAGCACGAGGTAACAGTGAGTCTACTTCATGTGGTAGAGAGAAGAAGCTGTTCTGTAAAATGTTGAGCATTTGCTCCAAACCAAGTTTATGTATGGCTAAGAAAAGATAAAAGCCATCCTTTATTATTTTTAAAGCATATTTTCTTTATTTGAATTGATTCGTTAACAGTAAAAAAGGCAAATTTCCTTCAGAATGCTCTGTAGAAAGAGAGCTATACAATCCAAACTCTGTTAATGCGATTGCAGAAGATTATAGTCTGAAGCCCTTTGGAAACCAAAGGAAATACATGCATCTTTTGTTTTCTGTATTCTTTTTCTTAGAAAAGCATATTTTCAAGTCATTGAAATTTGGCACAAGAATTTGCACAACTTGTTTCTAATATGTTTATTTTTAGAACAACTATTTGTTAAAGATTGTATAAGAAAGTCTATTAGAATATATATATCATATATATATATATGTATATAGAGAGAGATCACATTGAAAAATAGTAGCGTAGCTACAACTTCCAGTTCATAAGTTCAGAAAGGATTCTAAGCAATACGTTTATTTTATTCTTCACTGATTACTTATTTCAATTCAACTCACTAAAATTATCCAACTTAAAAATGTTTCCTCAATTACAATGCTCAATCAAAAGCTGCTATAGAAATTAATTTGATCTAAAGAAGAAGTTCAGTAGTTAACAAGCCCCAGAAAAATACTTAGATGACATTTTAAGACCCTGCCTTGTGCTTGCCAGGCAGGCACTTAGACCGCTGAGCCGTGAGCTTATACCACTCGTTGGCACATGAACAGAAAGTTTTATTTGCCAAACAAATCACTGTGGCTTGAGGATAGCAGTGCTTATACTCTGTAATACAGTATAAGACAAAGTATAGCAGATCAAATTGTTTTAGCAGCATCTTGTAAGAGCAGATGATAACCCACGATCAGAAACTGAATTGGACACAAGCGAACAGAGACTGTGCAAGTTTATACATTCTGAGAACTTCAGAGGGTTTTCGGGTCTTTCTTGGCTCTCAATTTCATGCACACAGTAGGAGTTCCAGCTCCTCCTGAGAGAGCGTTTGCTCTTTCCTAACTTCCTCCAGATGAGACAGAAAAGCGTCAGATGATGATGTTCTCCCATGTTTGGTATGTTAAAAACAAAGGCTATAATCACTAGGTTACCCTGATCGTCTCTTTAGGGGTTGAGCAACTAAATTTAAAAATCCTCTTTTTATACAATTAACAATACATTTTATTGTATTAGTTATAAACAGATTATACTATGGTAGTAATCAATTTTAAAGTAATCTAAACATTATGAAAGTAATTTTAAAATATTGCTGCTTTCTACTGTCTTTCATTCCAAAATCCCCTATCACAAGTATCATACTTGGATTTTGATAAGCATCCTCCCAAATATTTTAATGTTCTCATCTTAAGTATAAATTTCTCATCCAAAAGAACTCAAGCAATATAAAAAAATCAAGAACTACTTTTCAAAAGTAAAACAGTGACCAAAGCAAGGTATATTAGTTTAAAAAGTTTTTATGGTTTAAATTATAAACTATAGTTGAAGATAAACTAAAAAAGGAGTTGTTAAATTCCTGAAAGTGTTAAATGTATGAATACTTGCTTATCTTTGTATAAAGCTTTCTATAAACGATGCCTCTGGATCCAAGGAAAATGTGAAAATTTTTGAGGTTGAAGGCGTTAATCTTTTCAAATAGAGAGAGCATAAATCTATGTTAAAAGATAAACTGAAGAATAATAAAATCTTAAAGGGTTGTTTTGAGTAAACATGTATCCATAAATTGGCTAACTAGAAATCAAAAGTACTCTGCTCATTTTTCCTACAGATGCATAAGAGTCTTTTCAGAGGAACACAAAAGCACATGGAAAACATTTACTTACAGCTATTCAGTTACCTTACTTGATGTATTTTGCACAAATCTCTCGTTGTATAGCTTTAAATTTTGCTTATGGATTGCGGTTGGTGGCACCTAGCTATTTCTCTAATACCAGCATTTACAAGGAGTTCTTTAGCTATCATTTCAATCACACTTGCCATTCAGCAAAGAGAATGCTACTTTCAGGGCCCCACTGGCTTTATCTGTTGGCGAAATCTCAGTGTCTCTTCTCCATTTTTATTTACTTACCTGACACTTGCATGCTCTACATTTTTTCTACATTTTTACTTAAATTCCTTTGCTCTAGCTGCTTGGGCTTAATTCTCTCTTTTTTGGTTTATACTTCTTTATATCATTAATTTATGGGCTTAATGTGACAGTATATTTTAAAGAATTTGTTGGCTCTTCTTTTTTTTTGTCTCTCAGAAAGGTCTAGCAGTGGATTGTTTTCTTCTTATTCTTTCTTTTTATATTAAGATTGGCAAACTTGATTTTTTTTCTTTAATGACAGCTTCCCTGAACATGGAGTCTTGAATAATATTTTACTTTTTCTTCATTTTAGGACTCCATAATAGTCACACTGTTATCTTTCCTTACTGGCCACTTCTGCAAGCAAATCTGAAGTTACTCTGACACGTCCTCCTTGCACTGTTTCACTGCTTTCCTGTATTCCAGACAATATTTAATTCATCAATTACATTGCATGATTTCATGAGGAAATTTTTTCTGTTAATTCAGGAACACTGTGAATTCTGCTCGGTGGATGTATTTTAAAACTTATTTCTGGAAACTTCTGCCTATTTCTGGTGAACAATTTTTGCTAATTCTATTGGGTCCTTTCCATCACAGATGACAGTCATTCACATTTTGAATGTATTATGATTCACTTAATGTTCTGATCTTGTTTCATCTCTTCTGCAGTCATATAAGTTTAGTCACTGTTTTCTGCATTGTAGAAGAGAGTCCATTTTCAGCCACCTTGGTCTCGTTTAGAATGTGTTTCTCAGTTCTACGTCGGTGTGGCTTGTTTCCGTTTGCTTTCTCAGTTCTCATGGTCCCATTGTCATCAGCCTGGGTGCATTTCCTCTTGGCTTTACTCTCTTGTTTTATAAATTATTTAAATATACGCAGATCACTGGTGGAGCATTTGCCCTTATGACTTTGACTAGATTAGTCTAAGCTAAGATAGTCTCTTGTCCTTTAGAAATTATGTTCTTTAATTTGCTTGTTTTAAAATGTTTCTGTACAGTGCAGTGCCCGCCTGGCAAGTGCAAGGTCTTGAGTTTGATTCCAGGTACAAAATAAATAAATAAACAAATAAACTGATAGATAAATAAGTACATACATGCATACATATTGTTTACATAGTGCTTACATTTTTACCTGCCATCTTTCAACCTGATATTTTCCATAGAGTTGGGCATAATTTACCTTTTCTTTTCACACTTCTTTCTTTCTTTCTATCTTTCTTTCTTTCATTTTTTTATTTTATTTTATGTATTTGGTACATGGTCTCACCGTGCAGCTCGGACTCGTAGCGATCCTCCTGTTTTCATCCTCCCCAGCCGTGGGATTACAGGTGTGCACCTCCACTCCTAGTCTCAGTGGCCAGTTCCGGGTGCCCGGGGTGGGGCCTGCGCTGCATGTGGGACTAGGGAGCGAACCCTGGTCTCTCCGCTTTCCAAGGCAGACACTTAGTCCACTGAGCTATCTCTGCGGCCCTCATTCCTTTTTCTAAATTCAGTTTGCTCTTCCATCTGAAAATTAACCTTTGCTGACGTTCGTCGTGTGCGCTCGGGGTGCGAATGGCAGAAGAGGACTCAGCTGTGTGAAGTCATGCCTCGCACAACGGGGCCGAAGGTATCACTCACTACTTTTCTAAAGTACACGAAGGAGATATTCTCAAACAATAGTGCCATGGAATTTGTACAAGGAGCTTGGGAAGCACAGAAAGACTCACAAGGCCACGTGTCCACCACGTTCTCGGGAGCTACCAGATGGCACACGATGGCATCAGGGCCACGGAGCGCACCGAGTTGGGGGCTTTACACTCACTCCCCCGATGGTAACTCCACTCCTTCAGCTCAGTGTACATAAGTCAGAACACCATGGGATAGGGCTACGCATGACTTCTTTAAATACTAATTGTTTTTATAGAAAGCCCTATCCCCAAATAGTCGCATGGGTGCTAAGCCCCATTGTAGCAGGTATTTTTTTTTCTTTTGACTTGATTCTGATCAAACCCATGGTCTTGCGAATCTTTAGCCAGGGTTGTAACTCTGAGCAATAACCCTGTCCCTCGACAGGAATTTTGGAGAGGGACGCAAGCGTACAGCTTGTAACGCTCAGAATAGCAGCAACGATGAAATGTAATTATAACTTTTTTAATTATCAACTGATTTTACACTACATACATAGGCAATACTCTTTCTTTTTTCTAAATAACATGAAGGAAAATGATGGACAGAAATGTTATTGAGCAGCTAGTGCATTGTTAATATCCTAATTTGATGAAGAAACATCTAAAATGTGAAATGTTGTGTCTTGAGTAACTTTATAATAAAATACAAAGGAGAATGGGAGAAAGTTTCTTATATGTATTCATTTTCGTATTGAATTTTGCCAAGGAATTAGAAGCAGTTTTAAAATTTGAGAACCATCGCTAGAATTATTTGTTAAATACACTGTTTAAAAGTTGTGCTAAGGGCAGGGGAGATGGCTCAGTAGAACCAGCACTTCCCTGGCAAGTGCAAGGATCTGAGTTCAATCCCCGGGTCCACCAAAAATTAAATAAATAAATACTGAGCTGGGGAGATAGCTCGGTGGCATAAGCACCAGCCTGGAAAGCACAAGGTCTCAAATTCAATTGTGGTACCGCATGCCCTGCCAGACCCTGAACTGGGTGTGGTGGTGCACACCTGTAACCCCAGCACTAGGGAGTCTGAGCCAGGAGGATCACTAGGAGTCTGTAATGCATAGCAAGAACTTGTATCAAATAACTAAGAATTAAAAGTGGTGCTGACTTTTGCAAAGAGCTGTTTGACTTTGGGCATACCTCGCTGTACATAATGAACACTAAACAATAACTGTGAAATATGATTAAAAGAAAAGAATTCACTTCTGCTTCTTCTTTTCATTAATGAAAAGTATTCATAATGGTGTTCTTTATATCCTAATATAAAAATTCAATGAAACAAATCACATATAAGCTTAAATAAAATATTACAATATACACATAAGAGGAAATATATATATATATATTTTTTTAAAGGATTTTTTTTCCAGAACCAGGGATTAAACTCAGGCCCTTGCACTTGCCAGGGAGGTTCTTATTCTACTGAACCTTCTCGCCAGCCCCAAAAGAAACTTTTAATATATTCACTCTATACTCCTGAATCCTTGGGAAGTAGAAGATAAAAATGAAAAGATCTGCATCTTCCAGTCAATGTGAAGAAGAAGAAAACCGAAATATCAAAAGGATATACTGAAATGTAGATTGGAACACTAGATGGGATTATTTCCAATGTTATAAACTGGAATGAAATCATCTTTCCATACAAAAGTGTATATTCTACATTAATAATATATTATTAATGAATAATTATTTCCATTTTCCATAAATCAATAAGTTCTACTACAATTCAGGCATGTTTCTACAACAAGAAATATTCAGTAACATGAACTTGAAGTTAATTAGTTTTGATCTTGAAAACTAGCAGCCTCAGATATATTCCTTTTAAAACAGTACATTGTAACCTCCTGAAAGTTATTTTAGAATAAGTAATTTTGATTGTCATGTACTGATCCTCTTTCAGCTTCACTCCGTGCTTAGTACTTTGCCATGAGATGCTGGGCATGTGACTTTGCCTACTGTGATCTTCAGTTTCGAAGTATGATACCAATCAGATGACCTAGAGAGGATAGAGAAGAAAGTGTTCCCCCTCCCCATTTCTTTCTGTCTCTTTACTTTCACTTGTCCCTCACTGCTACAAAAGCAAGAGGTGGCTCCAGTCTCAGGCTTTTTCCCAGCTTTCCTATTAGCCTCCTCAGTCGTCATCATGGGCTGCAACAAGCAACCGAGAGGGACCCCATCCCGCAGACCTAACCATCAAAGGCCTTGCGTAGGACGTCTGGCTTCCACTTGCACCAGCAGGGTCCCCTTTAGGATTCCATCAGTTACCATTTCAGGGCTAGCGTGGTGCTCCTTCTTTGCTGTTTTAGGCCCATAGCTTTTGACAACCACTTGGTTCCATGATATCCCCCTGCATAAACACCCAGTGAGAACTTTTTCTGCTGTCTGTACCATAACAGATAGAACACTTTAAAAATAAAAGTGAAACTTTCAGCAACACATGTTCCAAGACAAGCACAATAATGGCTGAGACACATGCCACCTACTTGTCTAGGGTTCTTCGTTAATATCTGTGGTTCAGTGTATCCTAAGTAGTTGACCCTCCACTACAGAGTGGGTTAACTGAGATTAAATTCCATATTTCTTTTGGAAATCAAGATAAATCTGTGCATTAATATGAACCATTCTCAATGATTTATTAGCTTCATAATCACTGCATGAACTGAATATATGCAATTATTTTCATTTAGAAAAAAATAATGAATATTACAAAGAATAATTCCCTATCAAATCTTCTATCTAACACTCAGAAAGGACAATTTTCAACACAGCAAGATGATCATTGTCATTTGTTGGAAGCAATTCTCTGTGGGACATCTATCGCTTCACATTATCTTTTTGAGGATGTCTGCATAGTAAACAGCTTTCTAAGTTAGAAACAATTTTATTATTCTTGATTAGGAATCAGCTTCCTTTTCCAATCAGTATAATAAACATAGTCACTGTCTCCATCGTCAAACACATTCTAGGATGCTAAAGTCTCCCCGTTCCTTGGAAAGAAATACGTGCGTGTACCCCAGAGTTCGTCTCTCCTGGAGGGGAGATGGGTAGCTTGGCTGGCAGATCCCTGACAGACCTGCTGTTTCCTAAGTGCCGGGCTGCTCCCCGCCACACAGACCCCTGTGCACGCGATGTCCTCGTAACTTCGGTCTGTCATGGTGGTGCACCATCCTCCAGGGATTTCAGTCTCCCATTGTAGAGACTGAACTTCAAGGTCGGGCTGCCGGCAGCAGAAGTTTTGGGTGAGTATTGTTTTCTGGATTGCAGTCTACAGGTTATTCTTTATGACCCCACACAGAAGAAATAAGGCATGAGACCATTTAGAAGTCCCTTTTGATAAGGATATTTTAATCCCGTTCCTGGGCTCCAAATTTATGCCTTGACTCAGAAGCCCCAAAGCCCAATATCGTCCTCTGTTGATAAACCCCAGTTTCTCTCTCTCTCTCTCTCTCTCTCTCTCTCTCTCTCTCTCTCTCTATTTTTATTTAGTGCAGGTTCTACAGATCTCACTACATAGATCAGACGTAGTGATTGTCCTGTTTTCAGCCTCCCAAGTGCTGGGATTATAGGCGTGTGCCACCGCACCCAGCCTCATTCACGGTCTCAGCACACCACGGGGGCGGGGCCAGCACCGCAAGTCGGGGACCCAGCCTTGGTTCTTGAGTCTCCCTAAGCAGGTGCTTTAATCTGCTAACTGTTGAGCTATCTGGCCAGCCCTCAGTTTCTCATTTTCACTTTATAAAATATATTTTCTCTTATAAAAACAATATTTAGAGAAGTACTTGAAAGAAGTTGGTGAAGAGTTGAAAAATCATCAAAAAAAGTCATAAAAGTATAAAAACCTTTAGAGAATCTTCAATAAGAACAAGAGAAAAAAGATCTGAACTTAAAATGCAGTATAAAAATGGACAAATCTTTTTTTGGTATTTCTTCAACACATGATCTTGCACTTGCCAGCTAGGTATTGTGCTGCTAGATACCTCCCTAACCCTAAAAATAATTTTCAAGTTAAAAAGCATTCACTGAACACAGCTTTCAGTATACCAACGATGGTCCCAGGTACCAATGAGGCCTTACACGTGGAGCAATAATGCTAACACAAGGCCATTTGCTGAGATGATTTTCCACATTTTTTCCTATTTAACCTCATAGCCCAAATTAAATAGCGTATTCTTAAACACTTTCGGTTGAATTTGAAGATATCATCTTATCAGTTAGTTTAAATCAAATGAAAATTTTGCTTTTTGACCTGCATCCCCAATAGCCCTTAATGATGTGTCATACTGCAGTGATTTTATTAGTGTTGGCCAATGTTGGTGGCACTCCTGGCATTGACCTTTTGGAATTATTGAAAAATAAAGCAAAACAAATCTTCCTTCTGGAAATTCTAAACACTCTCCTATTTTTATGACCTTATTTGATGCCTGATCTTAGCACCTCACCTCTGACCCAAAGTGAGGGTTTCCCACTCAGCAGAAAGCAGATCATTTATTTTCTTAGCAGGAGATCTCTCCCATGACATTAATGATTCATATAGGTTGTGTTTGCAAAGGGCAAGTATTTGCAAGTGCACAGGATTCTAAGGCAGCAACTTCAGTTTTATATATGTGAATAAAAATGTTATATATATGCCACATATATATGTAATTATGTGTGTGTGTGTCTGTGTGTCTGTGTGTGTGTGTGTGGTGTAGTGTAGTATATATGCAGTGCTAGAGCTTCTTGTGTAACATAATCAGGACAAATAATTTAGGGAACATTAGCTCTTGATTTATTGAATGACCTTGAGGAAATAAAGAATATAAGGAAAAAAATAAATAAAATCTTATCAACAATGATCATAAAGCTAGCACAAAGAATCAAGAAAAAATTATACACTCCGGAATATTTAAACATGACAGCATGATTATGTTCTTCCCTAACTTATTTTTTTCTATGTTTTTACTTCCCATTCTTACAAATTAAAGACCATTAAGTCAACTTCTCAAGCATATCATTCCAAGGACTTTTTCTTGTGGCTCATACATTTAATTATAATTTATATATTTTAAAGCAAATTTACTAAAAGAAGCTAATGCTATAGTTTTGGCTCACTAATGTTTGCATCATTCCTTCCCTAACACATATTGCCTTGGCCAGCGTAATTTTTCCATCACATTCTTTTGCTTTCCAGTGAGGCTTAGATTTTTGTACTTATTTCTTTACCTTTTCCTTCTAAACTAATGCAAGTCCAGATGTTAACACGAATGTGCCTTCAAATGCTGTGAACCTCACAGAATTATACTCTAATCGTAGTAACGCTGCATTGTATCTTACTCCTCTTGTCCTTATTTCTCTTTATTTAAGCAATGCTGCAGGAAGCATGATGACATCTTCTGATTTTATATTGACACATTAAATTGTGAACGTTTTGCCTCTGTCTCAAAATGCATTTGGCAACAAATCACATACGTGTCTTTAATATTAATGTGAAGTTTCAGGTTACTTTCAATAAACTTTTCAGGAGAGGCAGCTGTCACGGTCTCCACTTCTCTACCATTGCTTAGGTGATTGATTTTGTGGGCATTCATCTCTCTAAGCCTCACACATTTATCTGTGCCCGTTTGGCTGATCACTGTTTTCCTGGACAGACTCCTAACTAGCGTGCAGGGGTGCAGTGTCTGAGAGAACCCCTGAGTCACTGCATGAACAAGCCTTGTCTTAGTACTGGATTTGCCTTTCTGTGTGCTACTTCTCTGACTGACGTCTGAGAATGTCTCCTATCAAATATTTTAGCATAAGTAATTGCAGCATAATGCACATTTTTTATCCCGCTGAGTTTACTTTAAAAGAAAAAGTCTAATTCTACAGGAAAATGCTCATGGGAATCCACTGAATGTTTTTGGTAACTTCATCATGGAGTAATAATGGTTTTTATAATGTACAGGAACAGACTCTAGAAGCTTGGAAGACAATGTCTTGTGAGATTAGGTGCCATCCCAAAACTCTGCAATGCATGTTCTTAGCCAGTGACAAATATTCTGTGCCTAGCTCAGTGACTACAGCACAAACATCTGAAATACTAACAGGGAAGAAATCAGTGTTTACTAACAAAAATACTGCTGAACATAGAAAAATAAACTCATATTTCAGGAGAACATAAAATTGTTAATTTACTTCTTAAGTTAATATATCTCTTTAGTGGTTTATAGTTTGTAAGCTGCTTAAGAAAATGCAGGCATAGAGTTTTGTTTTTCTTTTTTTCTTTTTCGACGGCATCGGGAATTGAACTCAGGCCCTTGTGCTTTCCAGGCAAGTGCTTATTCTACGGAGCTATCTCCCCAGCCCCTCAGACATAGAGTTTTAGTTATTTAAAATTATTATTTCATAATTTGTTGAATTTAAGTTAATTTCATTGAGAAAATTGAACTAAAAAGGGAATTAAAAGATGAACATTTAAAAGTACTCAAGCACTGCCTGTATTACTCTGTGGTTGATACATTCTGTCTACTTGAGAAGTTTAGACCTTCAACCCAGCAGGGAGCCAGGGTTCTGACTTTGTAAATATCCTGACCCTGTGGGAGAGGAGGGCAGGGAGGGGGTGCAGGCAGATAACTGGTATACAGCCTGCAGCCTACCTACGGGGAAAGGGGCTTTCTCCCCGCCTCCCCTGTGCTCTTGCTGCATCTGCTGTCTTCTGCCACTTTGAAGCACTGCTCCTGCCATGCCACCTGCCTTGGAGCGGCTGAGAATGCACCTCCACAAACTGTGTTAAATAAACCTTTCCTTCCTTAATTTCATGCATTAGGTATTTTGGTTCAGCAACCGGAGAAAAGTAACCAAGACAATTACTCAGTAGCAGAACGATTGCCTAACATGTGCAAAGCCCTGAGTTCAAGTCCCAGTATGACAGTGAAAAAAGAGACAAAGAGAGACAAAGAGAGACAGAGACAGAGACAAAGAGAGACATGGAGACTGAGACAGAGATGGAGACAGAGATGGACAGAGAGAAACAGAAATGCTAGCTGCATAAATAGCAATGTACATTTAGATATCATACACTTTTGACCTATCCTGAATATTCTTTATTTTACAAGGAACTTTATCATGCATAGTGTTAATTTATTTTATATAATAGATTTTTGAAAAAATCATAAGCTAATAAATAATTTCTGATATTTTTGGCATTTAGGTAACTGATATATTTATGCTATTGCAGAAGCTTTTGTTGACTGTAACTGCAGTTGCCAAGCCATAAGCCCTATTTTCAGAATTATTTTCTTGGGATTAATTAAAATATGAAAGATATTTCAAGTGAAAATACAGAGCATATTTCCAACTAATTGAGCTGTGTTTTTGCTATTGTCATACACACATTTTAAACATTTGAAGAATATATAATTTATGATCCTATATGCAATGTGTGTTTTAAATGAGGAGACAGCTACAACATTTTATACTATAAAAGCACCATTTTATAGCATGACAGCCTAATAATTAATCTATATTACCACCTAATTATTTTGTAAACAATTTTGCCTCTGTCATACCCCATTAACTCAAATCGTTCCCCTTAAGAGGGTGGTGGATACTGTTCTATTGTTAATGACTAGCATGTCATAGCTGTAAGAATCACCTTTTGGCTGGTGTGATTAATTAAGGAGCCAATGGTTCTTTTCATACACATATTTTCGAGGACATAAAAATGAAAACACTAAATCACCACGGTGCTGAGCTGAAATGCTTTTAAACCACCACAGTGCTGAACTGAAATGCTTTCTCAGTACATCCGTTCTGAGCAGCGACCAGGTGAGGACCAAGCTCACGTGTTAACTGTGGGTGTCAGCAGACCGTTAAAGAGTGAAATCAAGGAGAAAGGTTTTTACAAAATTGTGTGTTGATGTTCAAGCACCAGAGGAGCCCAACTATTGACTAAGATTGAGCAGCTGCTGAGCGCTTGATGATTCTATCTAATTTTGGAAACAAGAGTCTAAAGGACAGACCCACTGTCCATTCTCTTAGCAATCTCATGTGCTGAATGTCTATGTTAAGTTAGTCCACCTGAGAGGAAGCAACCTGCGCATGTAACTCCACCTGCAAGGAGTGTCCTCCCGGCGCTTAGTGTGTCTCTCCTCCTCCCTCCAGTATGGATCGGGCACCAGAGTCGCCCTCTTCAGCAGTGTCTGTGTTCACTGTAGAGCTGAATTTGGACATAATATCCATGTGCTAGCTGTTGGCCATCACAACAAAACTTGCGGTCTCATTGGTGTTTCATTGAATTAAATCTCAAGGTTAATTTTTCATATTAATCACACATTTTATTTTGTTAGAATGTGAACTTATTTCACAATTATATGGTAATCCAAGGAGATCACAAGGTATTCAAACATCTTTTGGGTTATTCTTACTAAAATATGATCAAATCAACAGGGAGAAACCTAATTTTCTTTAAGAAAATAGGCAAAGATAACTTTCAAAACTTAGATGTACATATAGATTTCAATTGGTTGCCATGTGTATTTGAATTTGAATTGATTTCAAACATTCAGTTGTGCCAGGATTTGCTTCCATACCTCTTTTATATCTCATCTATCTTCGTTAACTTTGAGAAAAAGTAAAGAAGAACCCTCCAAAATTAATTTTTGGAAATAGTTGTATTTGCTTGGGATATAGGTCAGTGGCACAAGTGCTTTATTGGAAAGAGAAAGTTCCAGAGCTCAATCTCTGGTTCCAAAAAAATAAAAATAAGAAAAAAGAAAAGTAAAAAGTAAATAGATATAAGTGTTTTTCATGTACTTTAATTGTCACATCATCCACTAATCTTAAATGATATTAAACTATGGATACTCTGTTTACAGACATAGTTGGTGGAGGCATCTACTGTAGAGACATAGAATGAAACATATGAACACAGCATACTTTAATTTCTTCTAAAATTTTCATATATGTACATATATATACTGTTGAATATACTTTCATTGAATATATACTTATATGAAACTTCCCTGTATTGTTGCCAACTATAGAAAAATGTAGGTAAGAGGAGTGTATTTATATAAAAGATTCTTTCTTGCTGAGCAAGAAAGTGTGAAGAAAATAAATTTATATTAATTATAAGAATCTCTTACATAATTTCATAAATGAAAATGTCATCTGAACTATTAGTAGTCCCTTAAAGTGTCAAATTTTATAACTTGCTGTTGAAGAATCAGTGATAATGTACTAAGCAAAAGAAAAAAAAAAAGAAACAAAACACAGGCACATACACGTACCCACACATGCGTGTATATTCCTGCATCACTACCCCCCTGCTTACATGTCTTGCTGATGGAGGACAGCAGTGGCAAAAAGAGCTCTTTCCTTTCATATGAACACTCTGGCTTAAATTGCCATGTACATGTATGTAATACATAGATACACATGCATGCCTAGTAATCTTACTTCTATTTAATTTTATCAGAAAAATTTTCTAAACAGATCTTCATGCTACATATAACATGGTGAGCAAAGAGCGGGGGCACACACCTGTGATCCCAGCACTCAAGGGCCTGGGGCAAGAGGACGGCTATAAGTTTGAGGCCAGCTTGGGCTACACAACAAATTCAAGACCAGCATGAATTATAAGGAGATACCCTGTTAAAGAAGCAAAAACAATTTTCACGTAGTGCTAAAATTGCCACATTTGTCCATCTCCGAAACGTTTTCTTGCATAGGGTTATACTGTTTTGAAATTCTGTATCATTTTTATTTTTGTTATATTTATTTATTCATTGTATTTTAGTGCAAGGTCTACAGGGTCTCACTGTGTAGATCGGACTCGTAGTGATCCACCTGTATTCAGTTTCCCACGAGCTGGGATTACAGGTGCGTACCACCACGCCTGCTCTCAGGGTGCCCCAGGGGTGGGCCCAGCCTGGCAGGCCCTGGGGATCGAACTCTGGGCCCCTGCATGGGCTAGAACCTGGAAATAGCTGAGTGCTGCCTCACTGTCGTTGCTCACTATCTTTGAGGGTCTTTAGTGCACAGATGCTTGTTAAACTGATGCTTAATTCAAATGAAAACATAAAGTTTTGTTTGTTAAATATAAATAAAGACAAAGAAAGGAAAGGTTTCCAACAAGATACCTAAGAGCGAATGCAAATAAATACAGAGTCATTTAAGTGCCCACAAACAACCCCGAATTGATTTACCTACTTGTTAGGAAAGCCATGCACCAGGCAATTTAGCTGGGTTTGTTTCTATGCTGGGAACCCTCATGCAAGTAAACAGAAAATTAACTTTGAGGCATTTCTTTTAACAGCTTAATTTTGAATCAGTCAATCACAGCCAGGCAGATACCTTTTTGATTAGATAAGTAAGGTTAGCTAAAAATAGATGAGATAAACTTGGAATCACTTTAAGTAACTCTGTAAAGTGTTTTTATAGAAGGCCCTTGACGGAGGGACAGTCAGTTATAATTTTTCCTAGTCTGTGGATTTTCTTTTGATAACAAATACTGTGAAATTCATATCACTTTAAGTGAAATTTTGTGTCATTTATAATTTTTCTGTTTTAATGCTATTTTAAAACTCTTAAAAAAAAAAAAAAAAGAGGGCTGGCCCAATAGCTCAGGAGACTAAAGCACCTACTTAGGCAGACTCAGGGACTGGGGTTCGATGCCCAGCATGGGGCGCTGGCCCTGCCCACAGGGTTCACTGAGATGGCGATTGAGACTGGGCATGGTGGCGCAGGCCTGTAATCCCAGCTCTTAGGAAGCTGAAAACAGGAGAATCACTATGAGTCCAATCTGTGTAGAGAAACTCTACAGACCCTGTACTAAATACATTTTTAAAAAAATGTTTTCATAGGATATACCAGAGAACAAATTTACAACTATTCTATTGTAATCAAAGACTAGAAGCAAAGAAAATTGATAGCTTTTCTGGTAAAAAAAAAAAAGAGTAGAATTTATTTTCTATATTTATTTCATATATTATTTCGTAAAACAATTACCCCTTTGTTCTTCAAGTGAAAAAGATTTTAAAATCCATTACTTTTTTTCCTCCTCTATTATATATTGTGCATGCTTGGGACAAGTTCAACTTTCACTTTGCTCCAAAGCTACTATATCTTGCATGATTATTATTTTTGCCGTTGCACTATATATATAGTGCAACGGCAAAAATAATATATATAGTGCCATATATATATATATATATATATATATATATGTATATATATCAAGAAACTCTTATTTTCATCTGTTTTGTTCAGAATGTTAAATACCCACAACCTCTAGTCACCTGACTATGCAGTGGTCTGTCTCACTTCTCTCGGACAAAATTGATCAAATTTTCCCATCTGCATTATATAAGCATTCATGTATCACACTTTGACGGTTGTCTACCAACACTGGTTGGGAATATAATAGTAGTAGGAAGAGTAAATAAAATATAAAAATCAAATTAAAGAACTATTTGTCTTTTCAATTTTTAGCCAAAGAAGACAATACTACTTATTTTATTTTGAAAGAGAGTCATATGCAACTTGGAATGACTAATGTAATGTCTTCAAAATGAGGAAAAAAATTCTTTTCAAAATTAAGGATCAATTTTGAAAAGATTGAATTGAATGTGAATGTGGAGAGGATCAGTTCTGTACTGGTTGTGTAAGAACCTCAAAAAATTCTTTATCATAAAAGAAACAAGCACACTGGGGGAAAAATATTGAGAGCAATTTTCAAACTTTGAAAATAATCCAAAAACTTGCAACCAAGCAATGAGCATCTGAGCAAGAAAAGTGAGTGAGAAATCAGAGTGAAATTCTCACCAATTTAAGCTGACCTATTCCTATGTTCTTTCCCCAATTCCCTGGTATCCTTGAAAACAACCAACTTAACCCAGACGGACTACAAAAGCCTGCAACCTGCAATTTGGCAGTAATTGGAAGGAGAACAAGTTCATTCTCCTCCAAAACCCCATTTCTCATTGGATATTCAGGGGATGGTATTAGATTTCCATGCATTAGGGAGTTTTTGTAGTTCCTTTTGTCTTTGATTTCCAATTTCATTGCACTATGACCTGATAATATGCAGGGGGTAAGTTCAGTTATCTTCATTTACTTAAGCATATTTTAAACCAGTATGTGATTTATTTTGAAGAATGTCACATGTGCAGCTAAGAAGAATGTATATTCTGGTGTTGTATGCAAGGACACTATACAGACATCTACTAAGTCTATTTTTTTTTCAAAAGATTGATTCAGTTCTGATATTTGTTTGTTGATTTTTTAACCTAGCTGAACTATTTGTGACACTAGGGTATTATATCCCCCATTAAAATTGTGCTTATTTGATTCTTCATGTCTCTTAATATTTAGTTTAGGGGCCAAAGAGATAGCTCAGTAGAATAAGTGTCTGTCTACAAGCACAAGGTCCTCAGTTCAATCCTGGTACCACACGCATACAAAAAAAATGTAGGTTATATAGATGGATTGGCTGTTACTTGGTGGATTTTTATTTACTTATCACTTTTGTAATGGCTGGGATTGAAAATATTGCCCACAGGAGACCAAATTAAATGGAATTACAGAATTTTTAATTAATCAGCCAATGACCTATGTGCTCCCCATCTGGGAAAACACAAAAGGCCTAGTTCTTTGTTCCCTACCTGCTTTTATACTTTCTTGTTGTTATGGCAACTGAGCAAGAATGTAGTGCCCCCTGTATCCTATAGGTTCTAGGTCATGGTAGGAAAGTGATGACCCTCTGTCCTATAGGTGCAAGGCCTCAGGCAGAGGGATTTATGGCCAAGCACGGGCAGTCTGTCTCTTACTGAGCTAAATGGATCCTGTCTCTCCTTATCTACATGTGTGTGAAGTTCTGACAGGGCAGGGGGAGGAGTGAGGAATGGGGCAAGACAGACAGGGCTGCTTCTGTGCAAACGCTGCAGGCAGGGGTAAACCAAGTTGACTTCTGCCATAGTCTCTTCTACTTCTAAAAGGGGATTATGCTAGTTGCCAGCCCTTACACCTCCTCTGGGGCTTTTCCCTGTTCAAACATGTAGTATATTTCTTTATCGTTCTAAAAGTCTTGGTTTGAAATCTACCTTCTTTGAAAAAAAAAAATGCCCCTGCTTTTTTCTGAGTTCCTGTCACATGGAGTGTTGTTTTACATCTCATTCAGTCTATGAATGTTTTAGTTAGTGTTTGTTTGTAAGCAGCATATTGATGTACTTTGTTTCTGTATCCATTCTGCCAATCACTTACTTCTGACTCATTGGTTAATTGAAACCGCTCATGCTGACGTTTATAACTGATATACATTGACTTATTCTTGTTATTGCACTTCCCTGTTGTTGACTCCCCTTTTTTCCACCTTGTTACTCTAATTACTTGCCCTGCCTGGTCGATTCATTTTGTTGGTGTTTATGGTAATGAAAAGCTTGGTATCTCTTTTCTGTCGGAAAACATGGCGGTGCTACTTTGGTGGCCCTAAAGTTCCTGCGGTGTTCTTTTTCACAGAAGTATCTTATTTCTTCATCATTTTTGAAAGATAGTTTTTCATGATACATCAATCTGAGTTAGAGGTTGTTTTCTTTTAGGGCTTGAAATATTTCACTCCATGATTTCCTTAACTGGAGGGTTTATGTTGAAAAGTCTCCTGTGGTCTGCCAGGTTTTCCTTTAAAGTGATTTATTTATTTTCTATACTAGCTTTTAATATCTGGCTCTAGTGTTAAATTTCCGAAATATAGGCAATTATATGCCTTAATTTATATTTCTTTGACATCACAGCTAACTGTACTTCCGCATGCCTCACTTGGGTATAGTCATAATTTTTCCCATGCTTCCGAAGTGTTCTGTTACTTCTCTGAACAGGTTTTTTTATGTTGCTTGTTTCATCTTCTGCCTTTTTAATGAGTCCAATAAATCTTTTGTTATTCTTTGCATCATCTAACAGCTGTTGAACTGAATCTTGGGCATTCTTTTGCCATGTTTAAGAAATTTTTCATTTTGTGATTGCTAACCCTGATTTCCATATCTCTTTTATATCTGCTATTCTCTCCTCTCGTGGGCTTTTTCTCCTGCATAAGCTTTTTCTTTTCTTGTCTTTCTTTTGTTTTTCTTTTTTGCGAAGGGTCTACAGGGTGTTTGGGGTCTCACTACTAGATTGGACTTGTAGTGATTCACCTGTTTACAGCCTCCCAAGAGCTGGGATTACAGGTGAGTGCCACCATGCCCAGTCTCAACTGATGGCTCACTGTGCCCCGGGGTGGGGCCAGCATGGCAGGTCCAGGGATTGAACCTCCAGCCCCTGTGCCTGCTTGCAGGTGCTTTAATCCCCTGAGCTATTTGACTGGGCCTATTGTTTTATTTTCTTTTTCTTTTTTTTTTCTTTTTATGTGTTTGTTATAGGGTGTCACCATTTGGCTCAGACTCCTAGTGATCCTCCTGTTTTTAGCCTCCTCAGCACTGGGATTATGGGCTTATGCCACCATACCCAGGACTCAGTTGCCAGGCCAGCATACCCAAGGGTGAGGCTGGAGCAGCATGCTGTACCCGGGATTAAAAACCAGTGTTGACCTAAGGGGGTGCTTAGTCTGCTGAGCCAGCCAGCCCTCTCATACACATAATTTTGAAGAAATTTTTATTTCCTACATATCTGTTTGAATCTGTTTCATGAATTCTATTTCTTTTCCTTGTTGAGTGCTTATGATTTCCGTCATTTTTCTCTGCTCCTCTATTATTTCACTATTATCTGTTCTAGAGTTGCTATGTCTTTTATTATGACTACTATCTCTGTAGTTATCTCAGAGAATATTTATGCCTTAATTTTGTTCTAGAGCCTCATTCATCAGTTACTTCCTTTGTTACACTTCAGTTTTTTTTTCTTTAGTACAGGATCCCCAGGGTCTCACTGCACAGATTGGATCTTAGTGATCCTACTGTTTTCAGCCTTCCAAGCACTGGGATTTAAGGTGCACACTCCACGCCCAGTCTCAGTTGCCCTCAGCACACCCCAGGGGTGGGGCTGGCACAGGTGGGATGGAGCCCCGGTCTCTGCATCTGCCTAAGTAGGCACTTTAGTCCACTGAGCCATCTAGCAGGCCAACTTGTTACACTTCAGAGAGTGCAGGTGGGTGAATTTAGAATTGTTCCTCCACACAACCACCTGGATTTGTCTTTGGTGACTTAGGACTCTGAGAAGGTATCTTGCTCAATTGTCTTTTCACTTTCTCCTTTTTTTTTTTTTTTTTTTTCAGAACTGGGTATTGAACTCAGGTCCTTGCACTTGCCAGGCAAGCGTTTATTCCACTGAGCTATCTCCCCGGCCCCACTTTCTACTTTTTTAAAGTCTAATTCCTAGGTTGATGCTAGTAAATTGCTTGTGGTGAGTGGTTCTATTGCTCATGGTGAGTAGAACTTAAAACCCTAGAAAATGACTACTTCTTAGGGATGTCCTCCAAATGTTGCTGGATTTGGAGTTTTAGGTTAATTTCAAGATGCTATTTCCTCAATTTAGTGAGGAAAATAATTTTCAGCATATTTTTCCTATGCCTGCTCCTCTCACACTAGCCTATGGTATTGTTTATGATCTCAAGGCAATCCCAGCCTTGGCATATCAGGAAGAACCACTGCTTAGAACAGCTCTGTCACCTTGGCTAAAGTAGTTCAATCAGGAAAAATGGTAGCATGAAAGAAAGCTTAACAAATAACAAACTGTGATAACTATTCATCTGCCATATTTAACCATGTAAACTAGATTTGTGATCATATAACAAAATCTAAAACAAGCCAGAAAATTGTGTGCAATAACTCTGTCCTCAGTCTGGCAATTTTACCTTCAAGGGAGAAAACTTAAAAGGGATTACAAGGGAAATAGAGGAATTGAAGCAGAAGGGATAGAAATAAAGGTGGAGGAAAAGGAAGATTATCGAACCTTTGGAAACTCAGGAAGAAGACGGGAGAGAAAGAGAAAAGGAACAGAAAAACAAGTAAAAGCAGAATAATGACAACCAGAAAACTAGAAGCAACATTGGCATTCATATAAAAACAAGAACAATCAAGAAAAAAAGAAAAAAATTGTCCATTTCAGGGCATGTCCCTGCTGTCACTGGTAGACAGAGTGAGCAGGCAAAACCCAGGTCCATGTTGATTAATTTCTGCAACACAGCTATGGATTCACATGGGGTAGTGGATAATCCCAGCAAGCCTACTCCTTCAGTTCACCGTCAGTTCACTCTGACTTCTGGCTGGAAGACTGGAGGCTGATTCTTTTACTGACGAACACTCCATGTGCCTGTGTCCTGCTTGCGCTAGGCTCCTCGATGGCCTGCCAACCTGAATCTGTTTCCACCTCACCCTGCCCCTGGGAGCCGCTACCTGGAGCCTGTCCTTGGCTGGTCTGACTTCCCAGTTTAGTGCTATCTCTCCACGATGGCTGCTGACCATTCACCGTCTCCTGGGGACCCAGGAACCTGAGGGGCTCACCACGGCCACTTCAGTATGTTGCATCCCCTGTTCCATTCCAGTGGTGTGCTTCTCCATGAAGGGCTCTGGGCCCTCCAGCGGTCATGTTGCATCACCATATTCTTGCCACCTCTCCCATCAGTGTCAGGGAGCAGGCAGAGGGCTCGCTTGCCATCGTCTTCTGCAGCGAGGGCTCTCTTTGCTCTGCCTGTGGGCTTCAACTGTCATTTTCCGCCACTGCCATGGAACCGCTCACCTGCTTTTGCTCTTCTTCATGTTGCCATACTCCATCACTGGACACCAGACCTCACTGAAGCTGTTTCCCTGCTGTTTAACTCTCTGCCATCTTCCCAGAGGGCTTCAGGGAGTGTTTGGAGGAATTCTGCTGCCCTTTCTTCAGGTGCTCAGCTTCCGTTTTAGCTTTGCTTCAAGTCAATGCCATGTCACATGTTAGCCTTTCTAGTGCTACATGAAGAGTTAGGATGTCACACACGTGAGTCAGAGTCCAGAGTATCCAACTGAAAATTACTCATGCAAATGAATTTAAAACTAAACAATTTTTTAAAAAATTTAAAACAAATAACTAATTTAAATAAATTGTCAGAGACCCAAAATATAAAGAATTCTGTCAGTTAAAATTAAAATGTAATATTTTAATAAAGTTTGCTTGCATTATTATCATTCAGGCATTGAGCATCACAAAATAATACTCATTCAATTTTAAAAACATAACATACATTTATATTACACTCACAGGCAACTTTAATGAAATTTATGTGTATATAATCATTTTATGATATATTCTTTGTCTAATATTAATCCAAACTCATTTTTGCATGTACAATATGGAGAAGGCATGAATAAAACAAGGTTATAAAAATGAGATTAGTTGCTGCTGTGCTGTCTCTTGGGTAGATGATTGTTCAAAAAGAAGGGGGTGATGAATGAA
>NDGN011363754.1:0-14789 GCA_002564285.1 Tympanoctomys barrerae | reverse complement strand
CACACACACACACACACACACACACACAATAAATAAATGTTTAAAAAAAAAAAAAAAAAGAAAGAAAACCAGACAAAGCTAGGAAGGAAGGAGGGAGGGAAGAAAATAAGGATTTAGAAAGAGGAAAAAAAATTAAGGTGTGTTATGTACATGTGCCAACCCCCCATAGTGAATGTACCCATGTACTGCAAGCATAGTAAATAAAAATTTTAAAAGATGTACAAACCAGTATTTCTCCAAAATGTGGACATAAAAATCTCCCATAAACCATTAGGAAACAGAATTCAGCAGCACGCATGACCCAGCGGAGTCTAGGGTGGCAGAGCGGTCCATGTGCGCTGGCACCATGCAAGGCGGCCACAGTGGCAGTCGGCACTTCGCTGACCGCAACCGCAAGGCAGGAAGACGAGGGCAGTGCAGCTCTGGAGCTGTGGGAACACTGGCTTTCCATCAAACAAAGTAAAGCTCTCTCCCACACAAGTAGAGAAGCGGCTGTGGCAGTGAGCCGGAGAAAGTGAGTATGTGGGGGTTTGTCCCTATGAGTGCTGCCCACCGTCCACCAGAGGAGAGGTGAGCCTGCAGCTCCCTGTGCCTGGCCCCATACACCTGGGCTGTCCTGTGTAAGTCCTGGGGACAGGGTCTTCCTGGGAGTGGCCCTAACCCACCAGGATGGAGCCGCAGGAGGAGGGCCCTGGCTCCCCCCCTCGCCCTGGCTGCTCCTTGCCAATTCCAGTGTACCTACGGACCTCTGGGAATCTCAGAACAGCAGACCTGCCTCAGGAGATCGGGCTGGAGCCTGGGGTTCTGTACTTCTAATATGCTTCCGGGTGCCCCTGCTGGCGTCTGAGCACCCCATGTAGATGGCATCCCTGCCCTTCCTGTGGCTTTCTGAACAGAAAACTGCATGCTCCCCAGTTCCACTCTCAGAGTCTGCTTCCAGGGGACCTCTTACTCTTTCTTTTCTTTCTTTTGCTGTTTCTCTTTCTCTTGCTGTTTCTCTCTTCTCTCTCTCTCACTCTCGCTCTTGCTCTCGCTCTCTCTCCCCCCCTTCTCCCTTTTTCTCTCCTTCTCTGCTTCCTTCTATCCAGCGCTCCTTGCTGCAGATCTTCACAACATGCCTGCTGGCCTGCCTCCCACTCTGTCGCTCTCCCATCTGGACGCTTTCTTGTCCCATGGATTATGGAACTCGCTGTGCCCATTTTGATAAACGCTGCTCTTGTTGTGACCTGTTAGAGCCAGCCTAGCTCCATGTCCTGCTCATCTTCCAAAGATGTCAGTGAGCACAAATGGGGCAAGGAGAGGCCTTTTCTTTGCATATAATAGCAGAAATCTTGACGTCCGAGGGAAATGGAGACGGGGAGTGTTCACACGTGCAGGGGACATCTGCATTGTGAAAGGAGCAGAAAGCCCACTCAAGAAGACAGAGGCTGCCGCAGTGGAAGTCACCGTGAAGCCAGCAGAAGGGAGCACAATGTACCCAGAAGACGCACGCGGAAGCAGGAGACCAACGCGAGGAGGCAAGAACATGAGCTCGCACATCGCCTGTTCCGGACCCCACATCTCTGGACACACATAGACGCACACTGTCCCTGAAGACAGTCATTTTTCAAAGCCACCTTGTGACACCTATACTTACACAGTTTTCATATTTTGAAAATTTCCAAGAAACTAAATTTAAGAGGATATGTAAAATGCAGTATTACCACTTTTAGCCACCACTTTTCGCTCAGCATAATACAGCTCAACTGAAATGTTAGGTCATCGTTCTCCATAAAATTCGCCGGTATAACTAGTGTTACTGCTGTGTGACCAACATTCCCACACACCGCCGTGGCAGAGGGTGAAACAGCCCTCGTGTTCGTGAGGTGCCTCTGTAGCTGCAGAGACCGCAGCTCTGCTCGGCCGCACAGGATGCTGCTGGGGTGCAGAATCTTCTCAGGGCAGAATTCAAATGTTGCTAGGGACAGAAACCTGGGCTCCCTTTCAGGGTAGCGAGGCTGCCTCTCCCCGCTGTCCATCCATGGCAGGTCTGCTGGCCACCTCTGGCATCAATCAAAGCCTCTTGGAGCTCTTGTCCACGTGTGGACACTAATCTCATTTCCTAATGCTTACACAGCAATGCCTTGCTAATACAAAAGGTGCTTTCATAAGGCATGAAGAACTCTGCTCACATTTTTCAAAGAGGCTTGCAAACATAACATGAGCACCATCACATGATCATTGAAATAAGCCAGTGCATCACTGCAGAGGGCTATCCCCGGGATGACTTCTTTTAATTGCTTGTTTTATGAAGCCATTCTATGCTCTCTCTAAAGGTCAAACTTATCCTCACCTGGCGGATGTACCCTATTTCTACTTACACTTAGTTGGTCTAGAAACCTACCGCAAAGGATCCTGGAGGCTTTCAAATCAGTGCTTTATTATTTCCTCTCCTTCATGAAAGAAAAATCCTCCTCTGAAAGAGAAGCAAAGTTAACAGCATCTTCATCTGATGCCCTGCGCTGTGCTGGATGTAGCTGATGTTGGGGACGACAAAGCAGCCAGAGCCCTGTCACTCACTGCTGGGGACCCCTCTGCACTCAGGATGCTGGGCCCTGGGCCCCAGCTGCACACCAGCCTGCTGCCCCCATCTCTCACACCCACCTCAACCCCCACCAGCCTGCCCCAGCACTCAGACACCCCAAATCTAGCAGGCGCTGGGCTATGCTGAGGTCAGGATTTCCTGATGAGAGGGGCGTCCTAAAATCAGTGGCTGCAGCCCACACTATGACAGACTCTTGCAGAGTAGGAATTCTTATCTAATGTCCTAGTTTTTGGTCCTATCAAAAAGAGAGTCTCCTGGGATTTGTGCTTCCCCAGAGGCGAGAGTGGGTGTTGGGACCCTGTACCTGACGCAGCTGGCACTGCCCTCTGGGGGCTCCCTGTGCCCCAGCCTGGCCTTTCTTCCCCCAGTACCTCTTTCTCTGGCCTTTTGGAGCTGAGAGAGATTTCACAACGGTGATCTTTGGAGCTCACACTGAGACTGAACTGGATTTTGAACTGGGGCTTGGACAGGAGCGGCTAGATGACAAGGTCAGCTGGGAAAACAAGCAAACAGCAAACGGTTTAAAAACAAAGCCAGGCATATGCCAAGGCATTTCAAAGGTGCGCGCTTCCACTGCCGGCTCCCAGGACCCTGGAACTTGCAGCCAGCCATTCTTCTCGCACTCCACCCTGGGGCTCAGAGACGCCAGCACCTGCTGCAAAGAGGCCGGGCTGTCACCTCCTTCCCTGGCCCTGACCCAGCCACTCTACGACGCTCTTGGTGAGCTCCAGCTCAGAGGAGCCAGGGTCCTGCTGTCTGGTGCCTGTTCCAGCAGGTGCCGAGGCCATGGAGCCCGGAGATGTGCTCATGACCCAGGCCATCCAGCCAGCACACGCAGATGCCCGTGGCGAGCTCAGCGCAGGGCAGTTGCTCAAGTGGGTAGATGCTACAGCCTGCCTGGCAGGTAGGAGGGGGACCTGGGGCAGGTGGAGGGGGCCCAGGGACAGGGGTAGGGGACGTGGAGGTAGATGACTGGGCAGAGGATGGGGTAGAAGGGAAGAGGGAGGGAGCACTCTGGAGGAGCAGGCCAGCTAACGCGAAGGGCACACTTCTGTGTGAGGAGTTAAAGCTTTAGCAGTTGGCACCTGGGAAATGCAGATGTGGAGTGCAGAACCTAGGGACACAAGAGCCGTCACAGTCGTGTCATGGAACTAAGGTTCCTAATACCAACCCTCCCAAGCCACCAGTTCAGGTTCTTGTCCCTGGAGTAGAGGTGTTTCAGAAAATACAGTTGGTGTTTACCCCAAAACTATTACACCAAAAGATGCATTGCCAGGAGTCCCCTGAAGGCCCCCACAACTGGAGCTCACTCAGCCTATGTCTTCACCACCTTCTGCAGCTCAGAAGGCCTCTTTCCTGAGCCTCTTCAGTTGTGCTGTCCTGGCTGCCTCAGTTGACCTGTGTCATTTCAAAGCACTTGCCTTTCCTGATCTTTCTGACTTTGGGGGAGACCTGGAAGTCACAGGTGCCAGATTCAGTGTAAGAGGGGCCTCAGGACACGGAGTCACATTTTTACAAATCAGCCTTTCCACTGGATGGCGTGGGCCAGCGGCATTCACTGTAGTTTTGGTCACATTTCATAAAGACACTCAGGAGAGGGGACTGCTAGAACTGCTTCGAGGTTGGAAGGAATAGATGCAAAGAGGCTTAGAGCAAGGGCAGAGTTTTCCGGAGATTCCTGGTAATGTTTGCACTGTAGGAAATTTAAACTGTCAGCCTCGTTTCCCCTCACAGCACCTGCTGTCACTGCAGCACAGCTCCCCCTGACTAAATTTCTACTGTGATGTACTCAGATTCGTCCTAGGGTTTCCCATGTTCTTTCATGAAAATAATTACAGAGTGAGGGCAGCCCGCCTGATTCTCACCAGCAGCAGAAGTATGCTCCAAGGAGCTGCAGTGGCCTAGGCTTGTGGAAGTCGCTGGTTTCTGAAGAATGGTCCACTTTCCAGATCCGCATCTACAGTCAGCTCTGTCACCACACTGCTCTTACCGGTCCCTGGGAGATGCCACTGTGCTCTTGTATTTGACTTTCTCTGTTTTATTGCTTGTTTTTTGTGAGGATTGTGTGTATTTTTGTAATCTAGTAACTTTAGGCTTGAAAGCTCCATTTCTCTCCCAGATAAATTTCTAGTGAGAAATAATAGCCTTGGTAATTTGAAGAGCTAAAGGATAAGGGCTGAGAGAACCACATCTACTGGACTATGAAGAGATAGTTTCCAGAAGAAAGAGATCCAGAGGCAGAGCCCCAAAATCCATCTGTAATTTTTTTACCTTGCTAAGGCGGGAAGAACTGAGATGTGTGCCCACCTCAAAGAGGACAGTCTTGTAGCTTCAGCCAAATGAACTACCTTTCCACAAGATGCTGTAGTTTATCTCTAGCTGCCCCCAAGCCTCTCGCAGTCAGGGGTGGGGCTTTGGTGAGGTGGTTATGCATAGCAGCCTATAGCTGGCCTGCTATTGTGAAGTGGCCCCAGCTGGAGGTGGCCTGGAAGGGCCTGTGTCCTGCCCGACTCCTCCCTTCCCTCTGCTTCCAGCCCACTCTGAGGTGAGCAGCTTCCCCTCTGCCACGTCATTTCTTCTTGGGAGTAGCCAGACCTTGGACTGAAACATGAGCCCAAAGAAGCCTGTCCCCCCCAAGAGCAGCGGGTGCCTAGTGTCGTGTCTCGGTGGTAAGAGAGTGACATGGGCAGAGAATCGCGCTGGGATCCAGGCTCCATGATGGGTCATGCACAGTGGCGAGGACACAGCCCAGAATTGTTAGACACGAAGAGAGATGGAGAGTCGTGATCCATTCTTCACGGAGACCAAGCTCATGCTGGAATTAAGCTTCAAGGATTTTGAAGTAGCTATGTTGAAGATGTCATGGAAAACATGATCCTAAGGAATGAAAAGGGACTAAATCACAGAAGAGAAACTATTAAAAATGAAATGCAATAATGTAATATAATATTTGAAATTCAAAAATTCACTGGGTGAACTTAACTTCAGAATATGAGACCTGAGAAAAGTGTTCAGAAATGTAAAAATAGATCAGTAGAAATTATCCACTCTTAAGAAAAATTTTAAATGAACAAGGCATGGTAGATGGGGGATAAATAAAAGAGAGGTTTTACATATGGGTGGTGCCTTAGTTACATTCCTCATTGCTAAGACAAAGTATGAAACACCCACAAATAAAAAAGAGGTTGATTTCGGCTCACCGTTTCAGAAGTCTCAGCCCTTACCTGGCTCCCTGATGCCAAGACAGGAAGGTAAGAGGAGGTGCAGGGGGGAGCCCCCAGGATGGCAGGCAGGAGGTGGAGAGGGAACGGCCAGGCGGGCGATAGGGGGGCCGGTGACTCCCTCCGCCGAGCCTCAGGTGCCAACACCAGGCCAGCCCGCTCCCGGCCGCCCCCCACTGCCATCTCTGGCACCAGAGGTTCTGCAGCCAGATGGGAGAGCGAAGCCATGACACAGAGCTCCAAGAAGTAGAGCGGAATTATAAGAAAATAATCCATGCTTTAGTAAATTATGGTTGAAAATGTCAAGAATATGGCGAAAGATTGCAGATGCAGATTCAAGGAGCCCACAGAACTCCAGCAAGATTAGTGCAGAAATCCCGCCGCTGGGCCCCTGGCAGCCAAGCTGTGCTGGAGAGAGATCAGGACAGAAGCAGGAGAAAACCCCGCTCTCTAGGAGAACGATGATTGCAATCACCGGAGACCCCAGAGAGACGGCGAGCGGCGCCTCCCGCACCCGGGAGCGCAGAGCTGGCCGCCGCGCTCCCCTCTTCTCAGTTCCCCGCGTTAGCCAGGGTCCCTGTCAGAGCCCTGGAGGTCACGGCTGCCCCTGCTCAGCACGGGCCTTCCCGTGGTCCCCTCACCGCATCCCTCCCGTCATCCCTGAGCGCTCGGCTCAGCCGCTGCCCATGCAGGCACCTTCCCTAGTCTAGTTGCGCGCTCAGGACGGACACGTTTTCCTTCCAACACTGATTTCAGTGTGAGGCCACCTTTTAACCCCGGTCCTTCCCTGAGTCCAGGACCCCAGGGCCATGGCCAACTCATATTTCCATCGCCCACGCAGATCAATCGTATCCCTTGAAGGCGATCACTATTTTTATCAATCCTCACCTCCTCCGTGCATTACAGTGACTCAGCAGGTCTGCTTTCAAGATTCCCCAGAAGATTAGAAACAGCTCTAGAATTTTTCTACTTTTATTGACATACTTTATGAATGCCAGTAGGAGTCAAGAACCAGAGTGAGGTGGTCCTGTTGAGCTTATAACATTTTATGGATGTTCGTGTAAAAGAACTCACACCTTCTCTTGTGCAAAAGCTCTGCACCCTTTTCTGGTCATCCATCTTTTCTTTCTTTTCACAGTTTTCTTTTTCTTTTTTTGGTATTAGGAATGGAACTCAGGGTTCCACCCTTGCCAGGCAGGTGCTGCAGTGCTGAGCTACGTCCCTGCCCCTTCCACACTCTTCTGAGAATTTCTGCTACTTCTGCAGTCAAAATCACTATTGGAAAAATGTAGTTCATCTTTCTAAGCCTAAACGCCCCCATTGATCGATTTCATGCGGCTAACGTGCATGAGTACTCAGCTCCGCGCCTGGCCGGCGTCGAACGCTCCTTGCACACACCTCTTTCTGCTCCATCCTTTGTACAGGCCGGTGCTGTAGTCCTCCGTACCTGCAGAAGGTGCCCGATAGATGCGATGCAACGCAGCCTCTCATCGGCCCCTGCATTCTTACCGTCACTTTAGTCATTTGAAATTGGCAACTCACGTCACTGCACATGACAGCACTTTGTTAATAAGAGCAGTTTAGTGACCTCAGTGTCCCTCTCCCTCGTCCTCAGGCAGCTGGAGTGCATGTGACATGGGCGCTCTTCCATCAGAGTTTCTCAGCAAGATCTGCAAAGGATCATTAGTCACCCGGAAAACTTAAGCTGTACCAGGATCTGCAAGAAAGCAAACTGACCAGCCCCGGCCAGCACCCCTGACTAAGCTCGATTGCTAGCTCCTGCTGGTGAGAAGCGGCCCGGTGCAGCGCAGTGCTAGCAACCAGCCGGACCCTAATAGGCACCCGGCGCACCTCGCAGCCACCTCGCGCTCTCCCAGGCGGGCACCACGCCAGTCCCTCCTCCCCTGAACTTTGCCCGGAGAGCCTGCCTTGCCCCACTGCTTCAGAGTGCTGTGAGGAGAGGCTTCCCAGTGACTCAGCTCAGGTTACTGCGTACTTGAGAGCAGCTGCTGCCAACTCCTAAAGTCAGAATGTCCACTTCCTGCCAGAATTAGCCCCTGGGGAGGAACGGACTGACTAGCTGTCTCTGCTCACCTGGCTCTCTGGGCCGTTTACTAGTCCACTACACAGGGGAATAAAAGCTCAGGGGAATTTGCTCCCCTTCCATAGCGTGCCCAGGAGTGAAGTCTCCAATGTTAAAATGAGCTTCGCCATTCTTTAAAAGCCAATATATTCAGTTTGGATTTTAACCATTTCTCAAAATGAGAACAATGTAGCAGAAGTAAAGAGTATAAACTCTTGTTATTTTTATAAAGGAAGACTAGCAAGCAAACAAATCTCCTGGGCAGAGGGGCTGCAGAATAGGGTCTTGGGAAGTGCTCTATAGCCCCTCTTCAGCCAAGCTCTCGAGTGTGCTGTCGGCTTAGTAACTGCTGAGAGACGTGAAGAGCTCCTGGGTGCCATTTCTCTCTGATGCTGGAGAAGTCTGTGACGTGGAAGGCGACCCCCGTCTCACCCACCTCCTGTATGGTCCCTTCAGTATGCTTTGCGCCCAGTGATGGGAGACAGTGAATTCACCTCGGAAGCTGGGATTTTAAAACAAAGGGAGCTGAGACCTGCCAAAATATTATAGCCGGCCTCTGCGTGCTACAATTCCCACTTACAGTCACCAGATTTTGTAGGTACTGTTACTGAAATTCAGATAAAGATTGTGTAAGTTAAAATCTGGGGGAAACATAGTGATTACGTAGGAGCAGCGTATCTCCCGGAGCCAAGGAACTGTTGGAATTGGGGGCACCTGGGAGAGCAGGCACAGGGGCTGGCACCTGGACACGGTTGATGGAGCATCATGGTCCTCTCGCTGCCCCCGGCAGCTGTACTGGAGTCCTGGCCCAGCTGTCTTTGCTCTTCCTTGCAGCTGAGAAGCACGCGGGGGTGTCCTGCGTCACGGCCTCAGTGGACGACATTCAGTTTGAGGAAACCGCGAGGTAAGTGGCTGGCCTCTCTCAGGCCTCTCTGCTCATTTGTGACATCTATGTGGCACATGGTTGTTTGGGGCCGGTGATCCGTGTGCTAATAAAATGAATAACGTTTGAAGCAATCTCCACTCATCAGAATAGAACCAAAGGGCCCTCTTGTAGACAGTCTCGCAGGTACAGGTCTCGTCGGCTTGGTTGAGAAGGAACTCAGACAGGCTGAAGCACAGGGCAGGCATCGCAGCTCTCCGCTGCCCGATCCCTGGTGCTTCCTTTGTCACCGGAGAATCAGTAAGGGCAGAAGGCCCCCTACTACAGTGAATCCGCCATTAGTTTCTGGGTAAACGCTGATTAGTCTGCACAGATAGCCAATCACGGAAAACATTCTGCAGGTGAGATTGCTTTGTTAACTTAGAGTAAAAACCTTCAAGGTCAATAATTCAGACCTAGAAGGAATGATCAAAATATACAGTGAATTTTAAAATAAAAATCTGTGTTAAAGTACAGTGAATGACGTACTGCCATTAATCCCCTTCAAATATTAAAATACATAACAGTAGAGAGAACAGCATGGCATAAAAGACTGGGTTTGTTTTTTAGAGAAAACATAACATAGCTATAGTCACTGTTTTTGGAAGTCGCTTGCTACAGCCTTCTTCCTGTGATTACACCTCTAACTCCGCTGCACTGAAGGTGATTCGCTGCTGTGTAGGCTCCTTTGCACTTAAGCGTAGTTTGTCTTAAAATGCAAAGCACATCAGGGTCAAGGCCGGAATCTGAAGCAAGACACACGCGACCCCGGGAACGTTCGCTTCTACCCAGCCTTCAGCCAGGGCCCTCCCTCCCCTGTAAGTCAACATTTTATTTATTTTATGACTTATCCATTTATTTTTAAATTTTAAGCAAATATTTATATGTACTGATAGCCTTTTAAAACTAATTTCAGCACTCTACATATGTGATTCTCTACATCGCTTTTTTTCACTTAATATCTGGAAAATCACTCTGCAGCAGAGTAACAAGGTGCTCACCATTTTTATTAGCTACCCAATACCGCACCACGTAGATGCTGCTTGGGGTTAGATCATAGAGGATCCCCAACACTCGTGCATCCAGCGCCTCTCCTGTACTTAGGGTCACGAATGATACCCAAAACTTGCGTGTATTTGAAGGTGACGTACCTTGGATGTTGGCCTCACTGGTGGGCGGAGGGGCCCAAGTCAACCTCTCCTCCTTCAGTTTGTGGCTGTCTGTGATGGGTGCCTGGCTTTGTAGTGAGTGTCTATATCCTGCCCAGCTTGTGCAGTCACAGTCCACAGTGGGCTTGTGCTGACATAGTCCGTATTTTTTGCCTGTGTATTTTAGGATGGAATCCTAAAATAAGATTTCTATGTCAAAGGGCAAAGGCGTGTTGTTTTACTAGACATTGCCAACATCCTCTCTGTGGGGTTTGTCAGTGGATCCTCTCACGTTCTGCACTAGTAAGACAAGGCTAACAACAACTACGATTGTGCTGTAGGAGGGCTCCTACCTGCAGCCTAGGAACTGGTCCCTTAACGCATACCTGCAGGGAAGGACAAAAGCCCTCCCTTCCATCTACTGGCCGAAGGGCTAGACTTTGACAGGCGAGGGACACAGTAGCGGGGCACACGCAATGCCTCAGTCAGGCAAGGGCATTCCTCAGGGGAGTCGGGCGACTCACAGGGGAGCCTGGCCCACGCACACCTGGACCAGTGCTCGCAGTGCTGCGCTAGGAGGCCAAGGGAGGGAGTGTACACCCGGGTGTGGACTCTGGCCTGGTGCCGCTGCCTACCCTTCAAGCCCATTTCCTAGTGTGAATGAAGCGGGTGATGATGCCTGCCCTGAAGGACCCTGCTTGGCGAGTGATGCATCGCTAGACGTGGCATAAAAGAAGCACTCAGCACAGCACCCAGTGTACGTGCTGCATGGGTGACGGGCAGCTACTGCGCTGACTCACTGCCCAGGGCAGGAGTGCTTCACTCGGCTGTGGACAGGGCGGTTGTTGTTAATGAGCTGTCAGCAATTCTTGTGTAATCCATTAGACTTTCTCTACTTATAAACCAGTGACCCAAACACTGGCCTCTGAATGCCTTGTCAAGATTGTTACTGTACCTTATACCCAAGCCCAGCCCTAGGGCTGATCCTAACTCAGTGAATATTTGGTAAATATAGGAGTTGGACAAAACAATGATTCCTTTATGATGCTTTGAATATGAACAGGAGAAAAAAAATCTCATAATAGAATGGATTTAAGGGAAAGGTTTCCAGGAGGAGATGCCTGGAATAATTCAAAGACTGAAGAGGTTCAGAGAAGGAGGAGGTGGAATGAGGGAAGAGGTGGCCTGAAGACCAGAGCATTGGCCGAAGGCAGGATGCTGGGAGGGTCGGGGTGAGGAGGCAGGTGATGAAGGAGATAAGGTCTCTCTTTTAGTACCAGGAATCAAACTCCAGAGACGGGGTCTTGAGAGGATCTACCTTTCTTCCCCTGAAACAGAAGACTGCATAAGACAGTGTGACTTTAAGCTTTTAAAAAAACATGTATTTGGTACAGGGTCTCACTACCCAGCTCAGACTCGTAGTGGTCCTCCGGCTCAGCCTCCTAAGCACTGGGATTACAGGTGTGCACCACCACACCAGGTCTCAGTCACTGGCTGAGCTTGCCTGGGGATGGGGCTAGTGTGTCATGGGGTAACAGGGGATCAAACCCCTGTCTCTGCACTTGCCTAAGCAGGCACTTAGTCCGCTGAGCTATCTTGCCAGCCCAGACAGTGCAAATTTGACGTTAAGGAAGAAACAGTGAGGTGGCTTCAACTGGGAGACTCTGACTTCTGCTTTGCTGATGGGCTCAGAAGTGACTGGGTCATGGAGCAGCACCCAGGCCTGTAAGCCTGGGGAGGTGATCAGCGTGCTAGCTCGCTTCTTGTACATTGGCTTATCTATTTGTTTACTCAGTAACATTTAAAAGTAAGTGTCGGTTGCCGCTTCTCTGGAGCCTGTTGATCGCGGGCTGGACCCTCTCCTCCTTTACGCTGTGCTCTTGGGAACCGCGTCTCTGGAGAGAACGGAGGGCGATCCGCAGTGGCGCTGCCTATGGCGCACGCACTCACGTGCTTCTTTACTGTGAAATGAAATGTGCTGAGGAGGCTGAGTTTTGTGTTTTCCTTTTTTATTAGAGTTGGGCAAGTTATAACCATCAAAGCAAAAGTCACCAGAGCCTTCCACACCAGCATGGAGGTAAGGAGCACGCGCCCCTTCACTCCCCCTGTGGTGCCCATCTGCTTAGAGAGCAGAGGGGAGGTCTGGGATACCAGTGCGCACGGTGGGATTCTGAGCTCGATGCACACAGAAACAGTGCGGCTGGGCTTTCCCTCAGCCTCACCACTAAAACTCAGCCCTGGAGCTTCCCACGCTGGGTGCACTGGACGGAAGGGCGCTGTCCCAGTTCTCGCAAGGTGTGGTTTTGTTTCTTCATTTTCCTGACTCTTCTGCTACTCAGACTTAGTCGCTCTGCGCCCTTGCGCCCTTGTGGAGAAAACAATATATGATTCATTATTCCGGCCCCATGATTGAAAGGCAGAGCAATGGGCTTTAGCAAGAAAATAAGTTTAGAGCATTTCTCATCTACATCCACATGCTCTTCTTCTATCATGGCTGTGAAACGCCGTTCTTATGGCCCTTGAAGTCTTTTCCTGAGCAAAAGAAGCAGAAAGCGTGCAGGACGCAGCCTTGGCCGAGTGGCGGCAGCCACTGACCCAGGAAGCGGAAGGCATGTGGTGCGCTTCCTCTCACTGCGGAGGCCAAGGCCACAGCCGGGGACGCGGACACAGAAGCACCTCGTGTCATGGGTCTAGAGGTCGAGGCCCAAGCACAGGGGTCAGCAGGATTGTTTTTTCTGTAGTGTTGGTGGAATCTACTCCATGCGTGCCTCCTAGCTTCCTGGCAGTCACGTGCCCGGCCTGTAGAATTGCTGTGTGCGTTGCCTGTGCTCTTTCTCCATTGCCGTGTGTGCCCCGTGAGTGTGTTCAATTTTTTCCATTTTTAAATTTGTGTGTGTGTGTGTGTGTGTGGTACCAGGTATCGAACTCAGTACCTTGTGCTTGCCAGACAAGCATTTATTCCACTGAGCTATCTCCCTGGCCCTTCCCTTTTTTAAAAGACAGCAGCACTGGGCTATAAAACAATCCTAGTTTATCGCACCTTAAATAATTACATCTGCAATGACTGCTCTTCCAGAATAAAGTCGCCTTCTGAGATAACGAGGGTGCTCTGGACCTGGATGTCAGCGCACGGCATCTTCTGGGGAGGTGGGCACAGCTCAGCCACGCAGAGCTGCCCCGGCAATGTCTGTGTGTGCCGCAACAGCTTCGCCAGTGTGGTTACTTCCCACCAGTAGCCAAAAGCTCGGGCCACAAAGCACCAAAGAAATTAAAGAGGAAAAACAGAAAAAAATACCGACATTAAGCCTTGTCGGTAGAAGTTCTGACAAGACCCCAACTTCTCGGCTGGGAGCTCTGGACCTGCGCCCCAGATGTCGGGGTGTGGCCTCCCTTTTGAGGAGCACACATGTCCCCTTCAGGAGGAAATGGCTAAGGCCTGCTCTATTGTAAGCCCAAACAGGGACAGAGCGCCCTTTTCTCCTTATTCTTCTATTTTTTGACACAGGATGGAATTTTTAAAGAAAGGTTCCCTAAAAGCTAAAGGGAAAAAATCCAATTAAATTGAAGGTACAGATTTCTTTCTGATTCTGAGGAAAATAAATTCTGGCCCAACTGGCTGGCTAGGCCTGAGCCCTTTGACAGCTCTGCTCAGGCTCTGTGACATCCCCTCCCCCCCCCCTCCAGGCAGCAGCTAGGGCTTGTCTTCGCGTCTGTCATGGGTGCACACCTCCTGTATCGTTGCTGCTGTTGCTATTTGGCTTGCTTTTTCTAAATGGTGATTATTTCAGTTACTTTTTACTGGTTTCTGGGACAAAATACCCAACACCCAAAATTAAGGAAGGAAAGGTTCATTTAGCTGACAGTTTGCGGAGGTTCCAGTCTATACTCTGCGGGCTCCCAGGCAGAGCGGCACACGGCAGAGGGCAGCCACTCACGGCAGCAGAAAACATAAAGCGAAGGGCAGCCCTGCGGCCTCTAGCCAGCCTCTTTCCCCTCCTTACATTAGAAACAAGCTACCCCGGGGCTGGGGCTGGAGAACTCACACAGCCTCCGGGCCCTCCTCTTGCACAGGATGAGGATGTTTACAACTAAGAATCCTGGCTCTCGGCTGAGCCACTTAATTAAACTTCTAAACTTCTCAAGTTGACACATTGTGTCACCCAGTACAGTCTACACCTTGTCAACCTGGCAACAGCATTTCCTTAAACCAATTTCCAGGTTCATAGACAGGCTTATTAGCATTTTACAACTTGAACGTTGTATTGCATTAGAACCATGACATTTTGGCCTTGGGTACCCCCCAAATACTCCCGCACATCCCTTTATGCAAAAGGCATTTTAGTCCGTCTCTAAGAGTTGCCAAAGTCCTAACAGCATTGCTGAAAAGTCCAAGTCCCAAGTCTTCTCCAAGATCCAAGGCAAACTATCAACTGTGAGCCCCTGGACAAAAGAAAAGTTAAACACATCCAACATTCAAAGGCACAAGATAAACATTGCCACTCCATAAGGTATACACATCAGGATACAAACCACTGGGACCAACACAAGTCCAAAATCCAGATGGGCAAGCATTAAGTCCTGTAGTTCCATGTGGCATATCGGATGCAACCTGTAGTGAGTTGTGAGCTCCAAAAGCCTTCCACGGCTCCACCCTGCGGCCCTCCTGCTGGTAGCTCCCGTGGCTTCTGTCTCAGGCCTGCTTTGCTCTCTCCTTGCAGCTCTCCTTAGACAATCCACGCTTTTGGCTTTTTCAAACTTCTGAGGTTTACACTGAGTAGGCTTCTCACTCACAGCTTCACACACTGCCCTCTCAGGGGCACACTGCCTGGCC
>NDGN011363740.1:0-12488 GCA_002564285.1 Tympanoctomys barrerae | reverse complement strand
TCTTTCTTTCTTTCTTTCTTTCTTTCTTTCTTTCTTTCTTTCTTTCTTTCTTTCTTTTTGAAATTGCAAATCCTCAGTGACTCATTGGAGAATCTTGAAAGGAAAGTGCTGGTTGAGTTGAGACACAAGATCCTTTCAGTTAAATTTTATCAGTCCTCATCTAGATCATAGTGTCTAAATAGTAGTCCCACTAAAATGAACAGGGGCACATTATAGTTTATAATTGTACCCCAAGGCAGATAGTGTACAAGCCTAGAATTTCTGATGTGCCAGAAAGCAGGAAGACTGTCAAAGCATCATTGGGTTATACCAACAGGACTCAACCAACTTGAAGAGATTCCTCCTGGCAAAGATGAGAGGATATGAGAATTTATATTGTCATTAAATTAAGAAAGACCACATGCATTTAATTCATGATTTAGTAAAGATATTTGTAACAATAACAACATTTTCCTTCTTTAAAAGACACTAGAAAAAAATCTTACTTTGAAACCCTGTAAATAAGTTAAACATTTATCCCATCATTCCCTCATGAACTGCATCTCTGTGAGCCCAGTAGTAGATAAGGAAGTTACATCCATGGAACTATTTCATCCAACAAACAGTGAAAGAATCACAACATCACTGATTTGTATTTCCCAATGAAACATCAATCTAGGAAATATTAGTAGCTGCTTAAATAAAAAAATCAGATTGATTTTATTTCTCATCTGTGCACCAGTATTACTAAAAGAAACTGAAATGGGATCAAAACTCTAGATTTAACAATTTACAAGAGTAGAGAAACATGTTAGCGTGTGTGTGGATACAATAAACAAATCCAGATTGTGGGAAAACCCACACAATCTATTATATAGATTAAAATAACTTAAATATGAACCAGTTACAATGTATAAGTAATACTTGCATCCTTAAGAGAGTAGAAGCAGCAGAATTTATCACCTGAGATGAATTTCAGAATTGACAAGTTATTTGATGACAATAGGGAATTATTATAAAATATGTCAATATGGTAATATTTTGCCTTTTATAAAATTTATTACTTTTTAAAATATTCTTAAATATTTTTAGACTAAGTATAAGAAAAATCAGACTTTCTTCAAAAAAAATCCAGAACTAGGGATACAAATAAGAAGGAACAAAGATAAGAAGAGATTGGACAGGAGTTGATTTAAAAAAAAATTAGATTATGAGTGCATGGAGATTTGTCATACTCTTCATTTTGTATGTCTGTGGTATTCCATTGAATTTTTAAAATTTTATAATCAAGTGCTGAATAAAATTCAAATCTAAAACTTTTCTCTCCTTTTATAGATGGCAAGAAAGAAGTTGAAAAAATTTGGTACTCTGGAGATCGTGCTCAGCGTTCTTTTGCTTGTGGTGTTCATCATTGCTGCTGTTATAATTGGGCTTTTGGCCACAGGACCTGCGGAAGCGAAAGGTAACAAGAAACTCTAGGGCTCTCCCTTCTTATATTACTCTTGTCAGAATAAAACCCTTATCAGTGCTGGAACCAATTTCGTGTTCATTGGAGTGCGTGTGTGTGCGTGCGTGCGTGTGTGTGTGTGTGTGTGTGTGTGTGACTTGATATGATTGGGGAAACAATTAAAACTATAGCAGCTTAAAAGTGTAGTCCTTATAGGCATAAGTTCTGATGCTCCCATTTTCTGAATTAGTTAGTGCCCTGGATTAAATTCCAAAATCAACATGAATTAAGTTTGCTGAATTTTGTTGAATTATTCTAATTCTGATAATGATGATGAACAATATGCTTATGTAAAAGGAGGATAAATAAGTATATAATTAATTAAAAGCACTTGAGGGCTGAGTTTGGTTCTTTAGGAGAACAACCAAATTACTGTATTAAAAGTTTATGCTGGATTGTGCTAAATTATCCAGGATTACCTATCTGATTCATCTAGGATCAATGTCTTAGGGGAACTAGGTAATGCAGGGTTATAGAAAAGCCTTCTTTGCCCTTTCTGCCTCATTCCAAGCTGCAAGGATTTCTACTTTTTGTAGGAAGTTAGATTAGATAATCTTTTCTTTTATTTTAAAGAGAATAAAAATAATTAAAAACATTAGAAACAATACAAAATTTTAATCTTAATAGCCATTCAGTTCTTAAAAATTGTGATCCTGAGGATGAAATTACAGCCCTGATGCAGAAACTGGTACAAATAGTTTAATACACCATCCAGTAAAAAGAACTATTTCAAAGCCTTTGTTTTCTCTTAATGTGATCATTAATTATAGTATTGAAGAACATCTTAAAGAAAAGTTACTTCCTCAAGACATAATGCAATTAAAGTGTCCTCTCTCTCTCTCTCTCTCTCTCTCTCTCTCTCACTAAGAAATACAAAATAGTAAAAAAATAGCATTAAAAACAATACAAAATTTAATTGAACAAACTAACAGGAATTCAACAATAGTTGCTATATTGCATGATATTATCTTCAAATTAGCTATTTAGGTTACCAGATATAAACCTGCAAAATTGGTTAAAAAAACTAAGCAACAAAAATATTATAAGAAATTAAAAAGAAAAAAATAAGAATAAAAAGAAAAAAATTGTGGGGGCTGACCAAATAGCTCAGTGGATTAAAGCACCTGCAAGCAGTCACAGGGGCCAGGGGTTTGATTCCTGAGCCTGCGGAGCCAGCCCTGCCCCTGGGGCCCACTGAGACAGAGATTGAGACTGGGTGTGGTGGAATGTGCCTATAATCCCAGCACTTGGGAGGCGGAAAACAGGGGAATCACTATGAGTCCAATCTAGTAGTGAGACCCTGAACACCCTATAGACCCTTCTCTAAAAAAATACAAAAAAAAAAAAAAGCAAGCAATAAAAAAAAAAGCATTAATTCCTCCTTGTAAAAGACCAGCAGAAATTGGCAGCACAGTCTCAACTATCATGCATATATACATAAATATGTCTTTTTCCTTTCTTTCTTTTGGCCTTTTCCTCATCCTAGTTTTGTTTTGTCTTGTTTTACTGATTCTTAAATCAAAATTCTCTAGCTCTGGGGTAGGCTGTAGCTTCTAGTTTCTAGAGTGATGAGTTCTCTTTGCACTTCTTTTCTGTAATTAGAGATGTTATATTTATAGAAGAATGCCATTGCTCTGAAATGTGATTTTTCCAGTGTGTTGGCTGTTGACAAGCAAGCAGAATTGAGTGCAGTGACTAGGATGTCTCTCATCGCACATGCTCTGTATTTGTCAAGGGCTGGGATGGAAGTGTAGGACCAGAGCAGAGATCTGCAGCCTTTAGTGTAAAAGGGCAGGTAGTAAATATGAGTGGGCCATATGTTTCTTTCATCACTGCATAATGTCATCCTTATAGTTTAAAAGCAAATATAAACAAATTAGTGTGTCTGTGTTCCAGCAATACTTCATTTAAAAATAGAGTCTGACCTGATTTGTTTTAAAGATCATAGTATCTGGCCCTTAGACTAAAAGGAAAATTGTTTCTCATTTTCATCAACTTCTAGTCTAGAGTTTTTTCTCATGTACCTATTGGCTTGTAACGAGACAATATTGGTTTGTGAGGAGAAAGAGTTGTGAGGGTTTACACAGAGGCAAAAACAATCAGCAAGACAAAATGAGGCTTTAGAAAGTGATGATATATAAGCTGGAGGATATTAGAGTGAAGCCCAGTCAAGAGTGGAGTTCATTTATTCAAAGTTTTGAAATTATGGGACTATTGAGTGCCTGTGACATTTGATGTTTGTTTTGGGGGTGGCCCCAGATCCTGAGACAACTGGCACCCCAGTTCCTGAGACAACTTTTACCCAGATTCCTGAGACAACTGATATCCCAGACACTTTGACCACAAGTACCACCTCTGATCCTATTGCGTGCCCAGTGGTAGATGAAGTGGAGCGGATAAACTGCATCCCTGACCAGCCACCAACAAAGGTTTGAGTTATAGATCTTGTTTTCATTGAAGAGTTTATTCCGCTATGTACTTTTCTCTTTCATTGGTATTTTTAATTCTATTCGTGTCTCATAAAGTTCTGTTTGTACCGCAGCTGTTAGCAACTCAGGCAAATGGACCGTGCGTCCTTGCTCGTGAGATGTGCAGCTTTGAGAAGAAGAGCAGGAAAATAAATTCCCTTGGGTTCTCAGATGTTGCAAATAAAAATATAGGTTTCAAAGTTAAATTTGAATTTTAGAGAAACCATGAACATATTTTTACCTTAAATATATCCCATGTAAGATTTGTGACTTACTAGAAACACATTTATTTTCATCTGGTGAGGCAATTTGATTACTAGCTTTCTCTGACTATCCCTACCTCTGTTCTTTCCCTCTATTGCTTTTCCTCCTTTCAGCATTTCAAAAGGTTATCTAGAATCTACAATAAAAAAATCATACACGTGCATGAAGCATGATTTGAAATAAGAACAAAGTTTGAAGAGCTATGATTTGGGAGAAAGAGGTTAATAAACACCAGAATAAAGATAACATGGCATCTGGACATTTACTTAATACCAGTATATCTTGAACACTGGCTGAAGTGCAACTGATTATGATGACAATGAAGTCATTATACACTCCTTATCAGCTACTTTTTACTTTGAGAACAAAAACGGTATCTAAATGAACACTAATTGCAGTCTTCTGAATGAAGTCCAATGACATGCAATGGCAGATTGGCATCAGATAAAGAACACGTGCTTCATGTGTCTGTGCCTTGGACATGGCACTCCCACATTCATTTTTGTAGTCAGCCTAGTCTCAGTAGGCTGTAGTAGTGTGTGATGTTCCTGAGGGTTTCTATTTTGCCTACATACCCAGGATCTATATATCCATACACACTCACATTTTATTTCCTATTAAAAGACAAAATCTGCTCAAGTAGTTTACTCTTTGGGGGAAAGAGGCAAGGTTGAGGTAGGTGTGATATGGGGTGAAGAGGAATCATATTCATAATATTGGTGATCTCAACCAGAAAAGGAGAAAATAACTGAGGAATGGAAAAACTCAATCAGAAAGCATGGTGTTCTCAAATATCCACACCTTCAGTGCTTTTCAGGATCTGGTAATTGATTTAACTTTACCCCTTCCCAGGAGCATTTTATTTGGTTGGATCAAGAAGGCAGTAGTATCCCCAGAATATATTTGTGAAACTGCACAGTTCCCAGTGCACTGGAATAGTGTGAGCAGAGAGGAGATGAGGGTTGGTGATGAGGTGGTAAGGCTTTGGAAATCAGGAAAGATGTTTGCTTTGGCTGTGATACACAGAGGCCTGGAATAGCCATTTAAGACAGAAGAGCAATGAGTGAATGAAAGACTTAAAGAAATAAACGCAAAAAAAAAGACAAGGAAGAAAGAAAAGCACTTTGAGTATGGGTCAAAACTAAAGATGAATAACATTTTAATGGACAGAGATGAAAGGAATGGAAAATAAATTCAAGATAGAAGAGATAATATACACAAAGTTACAGAAAGGGAAATTACAGGACACATGCATGACATATGGAATGGTCACACATGGGGTGAATGCCAAAGGGAAGACCAGGTTAAGGCTGTAAGTCAGGTTGAGGCTCGATAGTAACACGCTGCTTCGTCAATAGGAGTGGGAAGTTGTGGTCTTGCTATCTGATACCTAAGCAGGACGTTTGGCATAGTAGGATATTAGATACCCAGAAATGTGGTACACACTGATTAGTTCACCTCTATCACACTGTGCTAGGAGGACAGTTGTTCAGAAGTACACTTAGAACCATATGACATACTATGTGTGTCACTCACACCCCATCCCATCTTGTTACTGGACATTGGTGAGTTTTAGATTCATTACTGCTACAGTAAGGCTTTTTTTTTTTTTTTGCTTTTTTAAAAAGACTTTTCAATAAATATGTAGTTTAACAAATGACATTTGGCTTTTTCTACATGCATATCCAGGGGAGTAACTTTATGACCATGGTGTTCATTCATTGACATGTTCTCTTTTGCTCAGTCAGAAAGAAATTCTGCCACTCTCAATAATCTATTTTCCCATGGAAGGCATATCTTAGATAATTTCTTGCATTTGTTTTGTGTCCCAGGCACTATACACTGATCTAGACTATTGCTGTGAGGCTGAGCTCATGGATAATGATGCGTTTATGTGATGTGCATGTTAAATGGAGCATACACCTGGAGGAGAGTAGGAATTGTTCATCGTAAGGCCAACCAGGAGGAATGTTTTGTGCTAAGGGGGTTGTGGTATAACTTTATCATCCCTACCTCCTCTCCCTCAGGATTACACAGAAGAACTAACTGGACACATTTCTCTGCAGATGACTCTTGGTGGTAGATGCCATTGTTTCTTTCTTCCAACAATGTGGGAGGGAATCGTGTATGCAGGACAGAATAAAGTCGTCTGCCAGCCTGACTCGAGAGATCATTTTTAGTTTTTGAGAATAGACTTTGGGATTCTCCTTCATGGGTCCCAAAGGAAGAGAGCAGCCGCTGATCTTGATCTAGGCCTGACGCTCTGCTCTGCCTTGCAGCGGGATGGAGGCTGTCTCCACTCAGCATTCTTGCTTTGCGCCTGAGCCCATCAGATCTGTTGCTCTCTCAGCTGCCAGATTTTTGTTTGTAGTTCCATTATGATGTTAGTTTCCAAGGCAGGGTCAGAGAACTTTTACTTTGCTCTTCTGTTTAATTCCTTTGGTTTGCATTTTAAACTATTTTTTAGTATTTATTTTTAGCTTAGTAACATTTTCCCAACTTAATACTTCATTTTCATTCTCACTATTAGCACTAGATCGTTATTCCAGTGTCTCCTAGAATCTCTTCTGAAATTCATTTTTCCCACCTACTGCACTACATGTATGATTAGTGCTCTCTTTAACATTCTATTTTGATTATATTTCTATCCGAGTCCAGTACTTACCTTAGTGGTTCATTTGATATATTGGGTCAAGTTGAAATACTTTGTTCTGTCATCAAGGCCCCTTTTAAACTTTCTTTGTGTCTGTATATATGTTCATGTAACTCATACTCCCATAAAAATTGTGGAGGTTGCTTTCTACATTGGTTTCAAATCTCTCAATTCTGAAGGAGCCTATACAAATTTTGATTAAATAAAATCAATGTATTTAAAAAATAATTTTATACCTAAAATGCAGTGAAGACACAGTGCATTTAATCCCCCTTAAAATACTCTCCCTTACTTCAAACACACATATTCTATTGTTCTTGCCACTTTCCAGAGAAACTCCAGAAGTTCTCTTTCGAGAGTGTCTTTATAAGGCATCATCAATACAGTGAGTGCTGCTGCCAAATGCTGTCCAATGGAAGGGCAGGTTCATAAAAACTTAACAGGTGTCCTTATCTGCCTTATTCATTGATTCTGACACTATGTGACTTCTGGCTCTTCCCGCAAATCAAAATGACCATGAAAGGTAAAAGTTTTGAACTAAATCATGATATTGAGGCAGCCATAACAGGACAACTGAAAACATGAAGGAAGTCCTCCAGAACTACTTCCCAAGACTTCAGAAATGATGGGCTAAGTGTGTTTGCAGTGAAGAGAAGCATTTGGAGGTGAATTAATGGGAAGGTGCCTTTCTTTAAGACAACGTTTTACTACACAGTTCAGACTGGATTTGAACTCACTTTATAGCCCAGGTTGGCCTCGAACTCACAGCAGTCTTCCTATCTGAGTTTCCCATGTGCTGGAGTTGCAGGTATGCACACCCACACTCAGAAGAAAGTTATCTTTTACTGAAGCATTTTTAAAAATGTCATATTTTTGATCATGCCATGTAACTTTCTCCTAGCTTTGGGTAAAAGCAACTTTATCCTAGTTCTGGGTCTCAAAGTTTGAAAATTCCACCAATAGAAGGACAAAGAGATATTTAGCCAATTTCCAGATAACCAGCTCAAGAAAGAGAGGGTAGATAACAATTTTAAACACTTTGATAGTTTTAAAGTTAGAGTATAGTATGAAAACATGGGGATGCTTAAAATAAATCCCTGTGTCCTAAGTAACCATTGAGGAATGGTTTGGCTGAGAGCAATAAATAAAACCACAATGATATAGTGGAAATAGTAAAATGGAAAGAAAGGGAACTTAAGTATTAAACAATGAAGATGAGAGAAAGCAGAAATGATAGGGGAAAAACAAGCATATGTACAGGATGACTGAGATGGTTGTACTAAAAATTTCCACCAGTTTTTGGAAAATAGCAGTTCATGTGTAGAAATTTTACCTTGACTAACTCTGTATGCTGATATTTGTGATCTAAGCAATTGCATCAAAGACAGCAATGTGTAATACAAAAGTCATGCTTGAGTACCTGTCATCTTGCTCTTCCAAATGTGTACCGCTTCTAATGTCATATCAATTATTACTATACTCTTTAAAGTAATTTTTTTTTTGTATTTTGTAGTTTAGAGAAGGGTCTACAGGGTGTTCTTGAAACCCTGTACCACAGTTTGTAGATCCTTTGTCAGTGTCAGCCATGTGGATGAGTCATGGTCGTTGCCTTACCAATTTGCTCTCTGTGAAAACCTGAGAGAATGTTTTCTCTCTAGGCGACTGTCCTTAGGCACACTCTCCATCATCGATCTCTTTACTTTGTGGCCCCATAATCTCCTTGATCAGAAAATTTGTGACATCACTGAGTTACAGGATATTACAGTACAGGTTCTTTTATGTCCTGAGAGAAATTGAATACTTTGAAATATATTTGGACTTGATATGTGTATATCTAATGCCTCTTATGGGCAATTATGAAGACAGCTTTGCTGCTTGAGAACCCACTCCATATTCTCCATGTTGGACTAAAGCACCAGCTGCCTTAATCCACTTTATGCTGCTATAATGGAATTCCAGAGACTGGGTAATTTATAAAGAGTGGAAATTTATTTTTCATGGTTTTGGAGGGTAGGAAGGCCACATCTAGGGGCCAGGATCTGGAGGGGGTTTCCGTGCTATAACCTTACAGGGTGAAAAGTGGAAGAGGTCTTCTGTAGGGGAGCCTGATCCCAGTTGTATAGTCTAATCACCTCTTAATGGCCCCACCTCTTCATATCATCATTTTGGGCCAAGTGTGGTTGTATAAACTTTAATCTCCGCACTTGGGAGGCTGAGGCAGAAGGATCTAGATGAGTTTAAGAACAGCTTAGATTATGTAGTGAGCCCAAGGCCATGCTGAACTGCATAGAGAGACCCTCTCTCAAAAAGAAAGCAAGCAAGGAAACAAAATACCTCATATTGGCAACTTCTGAGTTATGTTTTTGTTGTACTTGGAATTGAATCCAGGGCCTCATGCCTGCGAGGCAAGCCTTCTACCACTGAGCTACAACTCCATCCCAACTTCTGAATTTTGGAGGGAACACATTTGCACCAAAGCACTAGCTTAACTAAAATTGCTCTAACTCTTCTATTTCTTTACAAAATTGGCTGCCATTCATCTACTCCCAAGGAAAAAGACCTACCATAAACTTGGTGGACATTAATAATTTTAGGACATTAATAATTTTACTATGGTATATTTCATGCTTTTATGGGTCAGAGATTTGGGCAGAGTACAAGCAGCACTGAGCAAGACTAGTAGATGATTTCCACTGGCAACTGCGCTGGTCTGGTGGGTTACAAGATGGCTTTTCCAACAAGCCTAGAACCCTGGCAGAAATGACTGTAAGGATCCCACGTAGCATTCCTCCCTCTGCATGTAGTGTCAGAGGCTTTCTCAGTGGTCTGTCTTGCAGAGGAGTTGAGCTTCTAACCTGGTAGCTCAGGGTTGCAAAATATTAGAGGAAAACTGCTGGTCCTTTTCAAGGCCAATCCCAGAAGTTGTATCACTTTTTCTGGACTCGGTTGAACAAAGCAGTCGCAAGCCACCCCACTCAAGAGGAAGGGGACAGGCCCCACCTCTAGAGAGAAAGGGCACCAAAAAACTCGCAGCCATTCCATATAGCTGCAGAGGAATGCTGATTTTGCTCAGAGTAGGTATTGGTAAGTGTAAAGGCTGGCAAACTACCGGATAATACAGAATAAAGCAGGATGGAGCAGTACAGATGTGAGAATGAAAGGGAAAAATCACAATCAAAATGGAATTTTGATCAGGCCACTGGGGGAGAGAACTTTTGCACAATTACAGTTGCTGCCTGGAATGTGAACTTTAGTTCCCTTCACCCTTTGACTGGAGGCATCTGGAACATATGAGCACACTGACCAAAGCTGTTAAGTGCTTATCAAGGTGGATATCAAGAGATTATCAGACTCCTATTTCTGCACACAACTAGTGTGTACATTCTTCTCTTAGTCATCTACTGGTACATGAGTCCTTGTTTTGATTGCCAACAGAACTTTTACCCCCAAAAGAATTTTTACTACTTTGTAATAAAAAGTGCCATTTGCTCATATAAATGCCTGCTTTTCCTGCCTCCCCCTTTAATTTATGTATTTGGCATAGGGTCTCACTATGCAGCAGTGATCCTCCTGCTTTCAGCCTCCCCAGCACTGGGATTACAGGTGTGTACCACACCACACCCCCGTTGTGGTGCCCCGGGTCAGGGCCATGCACCATGCAGTACTGGGGATCGAACCCTGGTCCCTACACTTGCCTAAGCAGGTGCTTAGTCTACTGAGCTATCGAGCCAGCCCTAAATTCTTTTACTTGTACAGTTTCTAAGTTTCCCTTGATCTGCAAGAGGTAGAGGAGCCAGTTAGCATGCCGCTGAGAGTGGGAGACAGCATAGATTAACACTGGTCTGCTGCGGATGAGAGAGTGCTGCCCCCACCCCTCACGTGGCAGGAGATGACTAATGCTGCAAACTCATTCAACCCACTTTCACTGGGTCTGCGAGAGTTCACATCTGTTCTTGCAGTTTTGCCCTTTTCTTTTTAAATGCTACACTTGCTGTGGACTTGATTTTTAAAAAATTCTTAGTTCTGTTGCTTCCTAATGATTTAAAGATTTATGCATCCCAAAGCATCAGTAATCTGATCAGTAAGTTATTTGTAACTCATGAAAAGATATACCTTTCTTGTAGATAACTGAGTTTCCCTTTGGCATATGCTTTGGGTATAGAGCGTGGCAATATATCCTTTTGTATTAAAATATTTAAAAATTATTTTTTTAAACTAAAGGGCACAAATAATTTCTACAAAAATGTGTTAGAAAAGATCTGTGACTGATCTCTTTAAATTTCTTTTGTTTTTCTGCTGTACCCACAACACTGATCAGCACAACTGAGTCCTGGAGCCTCTTTTATTTATTTATTTTTTCTATAACAGAAAAATTATGCAGGGATTATTCATTAGATGGGCTCCATTTTCATTTGCCCACTTCTTGATTGCTTTTCTTTTCTGTTGTTCTTAGTGGAAATTGTAGATGTCATGGTAGTGATTTTTCTAGGACAGTGGGTTTTAACATTGGCTGCACATGGGAATCATGCACATAGCTTTTATTAGCTATTAATAGCTATCCCCTGGGATCACCTCAGAAATTCTGATTTAACTATTGATTTGAGAAATGTAGTTATGTGTGTTATGTTTATGACCTGATTGAAATGTATGTTGATCTGTATTGGAATTGGCTTGAAAGTGAGTAATACTCCAAGAGTCACAGCATCACTGAAGGACAACAGGGCCTGCAGGGGCTTTTTGGTGTGTTCCTAAATTTCTCACGTGATTGTGACAAGGGCCACATTTTTAAAATTCTAGAGTAAGATGAGTGTGCCACAAAAGACAAAGTTGCATATTTCTCTTCTCTATTAGGTTGCAAGGTATTGTGGTAAAAATATGGAGTGTTTTTAGCTTATGTTTTCATATGATTTGGTGATATTAGTACAGTCCTCTAGATAACCCAGTAGGTGGAAGCTTGGAAAGTAATACTGTTGGCACTCAGAGAAAACAGGAGCACACATGCCTCAGCTCCAGCGCCTGGGAGGCTGAGGCAGAAGAGTGATCCTCAGCTCAAGGCCAGGCAGGGCTGCATGGTGATGAGTCCTTATCTAAAAAAGGGGGGGGGTGACTGAGATAAAGGCAAACCTTTTATTGTTGTCACCTTGGTTTTGATCTTTTTTCCAAGTATAACTGACTTCTTTGAAATCATTATTAATGAATACTTCAGATAGCCAAGAATGGATAACCAATATCTACCTTAAGAAAATAAAAGTGTCAGTACAGTTTAACTTCTCTGTACATTCAGGGAATGACCCAAAATGCATATTTTTCATTATTTTTTATGATAATAAAACAGGAAATAGAAAAATGACAACTTTGTTGAATTAATTCGATATAAGAATTGGCTGGTTAAAATGACATTTGTCTGAGTGACAGGACAGTCAATATGTAAACAGATGTGTTGCCTGAATGATAATTGTCAAGTGGGTAAACTTAACCATCTTTAGGTTATGAAATAGAATCCCATAGTGGTTTTACTGTTAATTATTCTTACTATTCTAAGGCACCTTTCAGGTTTTTTTTTTTGTATTCTTTTTATTTATTTATTTATTTATTTTGACATCCGTTATTTTAAAGA